>QAXH01006179.1:47589-84060 GCA_004335635.1 Chloromonas sp. AAM2
CCTAACCCGCCACAGGAGCCCGCCACAGACCTGTGCCAGGTCCAGTCTCCCGTTGAGGAACGCACGCAGTGTGAACTCCCCCGGCCGCGCGCGCCTGGCGCCCGCACTGATGCACGCCTGCGGCACCAGCCAAGACACCCAGCCTTCAGGCCTGCACCCTCCATTCACACAGCCTCGCTCACACCCCACTCACCCAAGGCCCACACCATTTTTTGCACTCACAAATGATGTACAAAACCTGGTAAAGAAAGGACTGCGGATGAACTCTGGCCACGGATCCTGATGGCGCGATCACCATCATCATTACATGGCATTTGTAGGTTTGCGCCTCCAGTACGCTCTACCCAGCATTCCACATTTGCGTCACCAGGCCTGTTTGGCATTCCGCAAGACCACCGCACGTGCGCACTGCTTGTGGGGATCATGTTCGTGCCCTTGCCACCCACGTTTCCCTCCCCCTCATGCCTGGCTACCATGCATGTTTGATGAGTACCCAAATGGGAGCATGGCCTTGCCGACCACCAAAAGCCGGAAAGGCCACCACACATGGTTTGCGCACCACACACTCTTAACGTACCCAAGCATGCACACGCCCTTGGCACCCCCTCACCATGCACGTGCCTGTGCCCATGCCCATGCCCTGCCTTCCTGCGCGCACACACACACACACACACACACACACACACACACACACACACACAGCCTTGCCTGCATGACGCGTGAGACGCACACACCCCCTCCGTGCGTGTGCAGCTCCACCACATCCTCACACGTGTATGATCGGGGTGAGAGCATGGCAATGAGCAGCACCTGCACAGGCAAAGCAAACACACTTGTGCTGGCCATGCCGATTTTCGAGACGGCCAAGCCATTGTATACTGCCTAATGTGCCTGGCATGTGGAGACGATGATTTTAAGCAAAGCGTACCCAAACCACCCGCCTAATACACCCCACAGCATGTTGATACATAGGCGGTGTTCTGCCACTTACTGTTGCCACTTACCTCATCCAGTACATTTTCTTCCTCGTCCACTGCTGTGCCATACGTGACGGTGTGAGAGGCTGGCGTCCAGCCCATGCGGAATCTGCCCCCGGGTCGGAATACACGAGATGCCACCTGCAGCGGGGATGTTGACATGGCCTCCAACATGGCATGCAAACCGTTGAATCCCACAGCTTAACATGCTGCTTTGTTTCATACCCATGCAAAACAATGGCTGATTTGTACCTGTAAGTCTAGAACTTGCTCAGGTGGATGGAAAAGCGCTCACACAGTGCCCAGTGCTTCCAGCCTAACTCCAGTTGCAATCACCTGGAGCGCACCACTGCCTGACAAGCGTATAATTGACACAGCGCCTTGTGACACAGAACCTGCAGGGAACCACACGCAGCCATGAAAGGGTGGGGTGGAGGGATGCATGCAGACTAACATGGCTGACGCTGTTGGTTGCTGCAGGGATCCCAGCCTGCTGCTGCATTAACAGGCCTTCAGAGGTCAACACCAAGCTGCCAGTACAGCAAAGCAATGTGGCATATGCCTGTAGCTTCCAGGTAGCACTGGCGGCTCGCGACACACATTCCGGTACACGCTGCAAGCATGCGCGCATCACTCCACGAGCACGCACTCCCTTGGTGGCGCACCTGTCACCACCGCCGCGATGGTGTCTTCGTCTTTAGTCGTCAAAGTCGACTGCGGAGCAGTCAAACTGCTGCTAGGATTGACTTCCGAGACGGCACAGGTGGTCACGCCGGCTCCTCGCCACCTCACACACATGGAAGTATTGTTCATGCTTTTCCATGCTCTACAACGTTGATGACTCCCTTCTCTAGTTAGCTGATGCCGTCTTTGTTGCACCTGTAGGCCTGTGCAAAGCATAGCCAGCAGGTCAGCCTACAGTGCAGACAACATGGCGCATCCAGGCAGCCTTTGCAAACATGATTGCATCTCTACTTCCGAGCTACACCTCACCAGGAACATGCTGATGCTCCTTTGATCCAAGAAATGCATTGCCATGGCTGGCCCCAGAGCATCGTGACATTTGTTGTGCCACCTGCTCGGGTGGTGTTTGGAAACCCTGGGCTTACAGGCAGATGGTCAGGGTGACTCGGATTGTCTAGCGAACAAGGATGCAGGCAGTAAGCAAATCTAGCGATAACAATTAGCAGTCACGGCACATCCTGTTGTTGGTGCAAAAATTACACAAAATGTTGTTGGAAAAAGTGACATAAAAGATTGAATGAGACAACAAAGGCAGCAAAGCGTATGGTAAGAAAAAAAAAGTCAAAGAAAAAAGTACAACACCGTAAATCGAATATTATGTCTGAGTTTGAGTTGTGTCTTGAACATGATTGGGTCAGAACAAAACTATGTGCATGAGTTTGGCGCTGCCAATTCCGCCCAGGGAATGGTCAGTGCCACGACCTGCTTGCAGCCCACTGTACATCGTGTATCTGTTGAGTGTTGATCCGGACACGTGAGACACGTGAATGGTTCGCCCTGGCACCGCAGCTCTTATGCTTCACAACAGAGGGTGTGGGCGACCGACGCAGTCAGGTGGTGTCTGATGGGTGTGGGGCGCATTGCACCCGTGCACACACAAGGCTTGCCAATCTGACGGTCAAAGCAAGGCCATCACATGCTGGCAGCTGCAAACTCACGAGCGCACGGACAGCTTCAACTCTATTGCCACATTGACATGCAAAGCGCAGGCCGAGTTACAAGACAGTCATGTTCCTGTTGACATCCACAACAAGCCCTTTCACAATCACAAGCGAAGCACTCTCTGTAGCTGCACACTGCATGCTCAGACCACTGGCTGTGTGACGAAAACTCTTCCACGCATCATGCCTTCAAGGCTGACACAGTTCTATATACGTGACCGCTCAATCCACTGCCCAAACAGTGTGCGTGCCTTCTGGTTGAGCGTGTCGCGCAGCTCTTTCAGCGCTACCCGCCGTGAGACCACCTCGGCCTCAGGCATGGAGGCAATGCGGTACATGGCAGCCGCCTGCATGCAAATGTGGGAGCTGTTACAGGCGTGTGATTGCATGCATACGGTCCAGGAGTACGACACAGCACACACGCCTGCATCTTTACACATGCAATCAGAGCTCTCGCTCTGACTTGATCCTCCCTCTCTCTTTCGCTACGTTACTCTCAGGTACTTTACTTCAGCAAGATGTGCAGGCTGGCGACAAATGTGGGAGCCGTTAGGATTGATGCATATATAGGAGCTGTCAGTACCATATTTATGTGGTCCAGAGGCGCACCACAGTCCAACGCCTACAGACAGTCAATCAGTGGATGCACAGGCAGCAACGAAGCCTGACATCTGGCAACGCACCAGCCTCTTGTATGCGTGTTCACAAGCAAGTGGTGAGAATTGGTCATGGTGCCAATTCAAGCTGGGACCAGGCCAGATTGCAGGCATGGGCGCATTTCATAGTCTCTAGCACTGGGTGCGTCAAAGGCTGGTAACAAAACTACTACTGCGTGCATACAAACTTCTGGAATACAAACAAAACACACAAACGGGTGTGCCACAAAGTGGGCTCGGTATCAGGCCGCAACAGAGTGCGCGGCTCCTGCATCCCATGTCGGTGCTGCCCTGACCCACCTCGTCTTCATCAGGCTGCCTCAGGAATACGTGCTGCGGCCCGAGGAACTCGTATGCGTCCATGAGTCTCTGGTCCGCTATGATGGGCGTGGTGGTGATGAGCGAGGCCAGCACTGTGGAGGTGATGCGAGACAGGTAGTACTCGGCGTGGCCCAGGGAGGGCACCAGGGCAAGGCTGCGGTGGATGCGGCCCCAGAACTCCTGGCACAATGGCAGTGCATGTGGCAGGCATTGGGCATGGCAAAGATGACGGCAGCAAGTGCGCTGTGATATGACTGCATGTTGGGCATCAGGAGGGCAGCGTACGCATTTTGAGGTGCATGTTGCCCCGGCGGCTTAAAGTACAAGTGTGAGCATGCGTAGCGGTCACGAGCAGGCCGCAGGTACAGTTTGGTCATGCATGTTGGAATGCAAATCTGCTGAGCAGCTTCACAGCATAGGAATGTAAGCAGACCGGAGAAACATGTGCTGCTGATCATGTAATGACAGGTGTGCATGTTGTGGTCTCACAAAACACAAATGCAAGCAAGCATCGCCTCCATGGACACCGAGGTGCGTGTGATGCTAGTCGTGTACTGCCAGGCATGCATCACGCTGGGGCAGGTGGGCCAAGTGACAGGTCCAGATGCAAAGTACAGGCCAGGCCGCCCTCCGCACGCCAGCCATCCTGGCCAAAACTCACAGGGTACGGCAGCCTTGAGTGGAAAGTGACATCCTGCTGCAGCTCCTGTGGGATGCCCAGGGCCGAGCGATCGCCCTTGCCCAGCACTGCCACACGCACAGCTGGTGATGCAGCACCTGCGTATGTGTGTGTTGTGTGTGTGTGTGTGTGTGTGTGTGTTACAAGGTTTTCAATTCGAGGAGGACCGCTCAGGAGGGGCAAGGGCGGAAGGAAACTCACCTGCACCTGTGCCGGGTGAGGCCTTGAGCTGAGTCAGGCGCTCCCAGAGCTGCAGGTAGTTGCGTGTGTAACCGGATGCATTCCTGTTGCGGTACCGCCGCAGCGCACCCTGCAGCATGCAGCAGTGCACGCATGCATGTGCAACACGTGTCTTGCACGCATGTCACCGGCACTCGGTTATTTGCCAGACTCGTGGCGTGACGGAAGCCATGGCCACGGCACACAGCCTGCGACGCTCCCAATGCCAGGTGTGACCTCATCCTCTTGTCAGTCACGACCTTGTCTTAATGTCAACCATGAAGGCAATGCGTGGCACGTGCCCAGCTCAGCACAACGACACTGAAAATGCACGAGACACGTACCAACGTCGGCAGGCATGACCTAACTCAGCGCCTGCGCCACCCCACACAACCATACAACACAGCAGTTTGACGCGCGGTGAAACGCATGTCACATGATCCATGACGCTTGTGGCGCCATCACCCAGCCCACGTCGCCTGCTTATCCTCACCGACCTGCACAGTGAACCCATCCAGGCATGCCAGCTGCATGCACTCGCCCCTCTTGGGTAGCAGCGGTGCATTGGGCAGCGCCCACCCGACCTTCACACGCATCTTGTGCTCACTCATGCGAGCCACATGGGGCGCAAGAGCAAACATCTCAGTCCTGCACAGGCCGCGCCAGCATGGACGTGTGTGTGTGTTCATGATGCATGCCGGGAACTCGTTGCACTTGCTTGCTTGAGCTGTCATCTATCAGGTGACTCGCCACCTGAATGGATTATCCGGACGTTGATGCCAGAGCACTGAAACAACGCTAAGGAGCCGCAGCTGCTTGGCTGCTGTCCGTCCAAACAAGCAAGGTGGGTCCGCATGTGCTGCAATACCATCAGCATCCTGCTCTTGGGCATGCATAGGAGGACTAACAACCGCATTACTTCCTTAGACCGGTTGCCCCGACCCCACCTGTTGTAAAGGTTGAGCACCTTGGCGTTCAGCGACAGTGCATCGGCTCGGTGGAGAACAACCACCAACTGACGAGGCTGAACTGCATCAACCACCTGCCTGCGACGCAACAAAACAGAACATGCACGTGCTCAGCCCCGCTGCACAGCTGGCTGCAGGGGGGAGCAACGGGCACACCATAGTGTGTCGGTATGCAACGAAGAACGAATGCCTGCTGAGTGTGGTTTGTGATCAGGATAACAACTAGTCAACTTTTAACCCCCCATTTTCATAGTCAACTTCCTCCCATTCACATTGCTCAATCGTATGTTCACCTGCATACGTCAGGTGCCAGCTCGGCAGACACACAGAGCACCAGCTGCGCTGATAGACCCGCCTCCAACACTGGACCCATCATCTGCATGGGCTGCCATGTGGCCGCGCGACTGTCTAGCTGGCTGACCACCTTCTCCGCACTCGGCTGCGCTGTGTCCCCATGTGCTGCATCATCACCGCCTGTACCGCCTGAGTTTGAAGGTTGCGGGTGAGTTTGAGCCCAGGTACGTGGTAGCATGTCCCATTCTGGACCATGTTCTTCCCCGAGCCATCCGAGTATGCCCCATGTCACAGGGATGTTGGGGGCGCCAACGTACAGCACATGGGGCTTGACGCCCAGGCTGCCCAGCACGTGCACCACACCAGCTAAGACCTCGAAATGCCCGGGAATGTCGTTCACTACTATTACACGTGACTTGGGGCTGATGTCTGACAGCTGCCGCATGCCTGCTGCAGTGGAGTCCGCATGCCGTGCAGTTCCCACACTGCTCCTGGAGTTTGTATTCTTCTGATTATCCGACACATTCTGATTATCTGTCAGAGAAGAAATACTGTAAACTCTGCTTGATGCTTGAGCCACAGGTGGCACGATTAGTAAGACCAGCAGGGTAACCAACGACCGACGAAGGCAATCAACACGGTCCATGTGTTGTGTAGCGCATGACCGCACTTTGCTTACGCGAGCGATGAAGATACATCAGCCATCGCCCGGTACCGGTCGCTGGCCCACGTTACGTTCTGTTGATTACACACAGCGAGCAAAAAAATGAGTTTGCCAGTTCTGGGACAATTGTTGTGAACCAGTGACATGACCTTTTTGCAACAATTGTTAACAATACTGAGCAGATCCCAACATTACGAATTGCAAAAGCAAACTCCAGCCAGATCAGTAACCGAGTTTGGGCGTTAAAATTCAAAACTTTCCCGGGCTGACGAGACTGCTGCGTATAAATATCCAATGCGTCATATCATTGAAGGTCCACGAACGCTCGAGGTGCTACTCGTCCAAGGCTGGGTTTGAAGTCCAATCCATTGCTCCATGGCATGCAGGAGCTGCACGTCTGTCAGCGCCGTGCAGTGCTACGAAGGTGTCAAGTGCCAGACGTCATGTTTAGTACCAAAACCTGCACAGGCGCAGCCGGGCAACGCGCAGCAGGGTCTGTGCCCAGCCTCCCCCACTACCAGACTCCCGCTTGTCCACAGAAGCCCGTGCATGCTGCACAGCTGCCTTCCGGTCCAGCGTTGAAGTATCCATTGAAGACCTGGCGTGAGCACCTGATGTGCCCTGCATGGCTGTGTCTGGTCCAGGTGCAAGCAGTGTGCTGTGGCTGCCATGACCATCATCAAGGTGCCTGCACATTGCATGCCAGCACAGCGAGCAAGCCAAGCATCATGCGCCACGGGTACAGAAGATGTACTCCTTGTATGAAAGCAGGTGGAGATGCGACATAGCTATGGAGTGGAAGATTGAGAGTCACATGTGACTACACAATGTTATGATAATCTAGATGTACTCCCTGTAGCACAGCAGGTGAGATGCGACATGCCTATATGTATGGCCAACCAATGTGCAGCAATCAAGCAACAACCACTGACTGACTTGTGATGCCCAGTGACGCACAACCTGCTGACAGCTCTCAGACACAGCGCAGCTCTCAGACTACCAGAGCAGCGCGGCTGCAAGCGCGCCTGCAAGTGCGCCTGCAAGCGCGCCTGCAAACGAGCCTGCAAACGAGCTTGCAAAATTGATGCCCGAAAACAAAATATCCTGCAAACGTGTGTGCTGTAGTGTTTCTCTCACTTGAGTATGTGATCCACAGCCATGTCCAGGGATTGGGAGGCCTCAGCACGCAGCAGCTGTGACATGTGGGTGGCCTGATCCAGGTGCTTGGGCTGGCAGAGCTCTTGAAACGCCTGTGCCACAAGTGCAAACCAGCCCCCACACCCATAATTCAGTGCGATAGCAACAAACAGGGTGGTAATGATGGCCTGCACGTAAATCAGCTGTGATGCACTGATAGTGCTTGCAGCTGCTGCGTACGTGCACATCTGTGGCCTTCGCCTGGCCGTCTGTACCTGTGCCAGTGTGGGTGCATCCAGTTTGTAAGCAGGCACTGGCGTAGGCCCGATGCCCACACTGTGCGCCACCTCGCCCCAGAAGAACTGGTCACCTGTCACGAGCATTGCAAAAAAACAACAGATGACATCTGTGGCTGCAATACCCTTTGTCTGGCTCCTTACAGTTTACCGTTCGTCTTCGCATGCCGTGACAGGCCTGTGGCGTTTGTATGACTGCTTCACGTCATCGGGCAGGGCCTGCAACAGGGTGGTGCTGCCGCTTACCGTACACAGGACACACGAGCGTTGGGCAGCCGGCCAGCAGTCCGGCCTGCAGTGTGCCCGCGCCGCCGTGGTGCACCACACCGCTGCACCTGCCGGCACAGATTACAATTGCACCAGAACACACGTGACGATGCTGATGGCATGTGCTGCCCTGGCAAAACAAAAGTGTGCATGTGCCACACATGCTGTGCAAGGCACTAAGCGCAATGCCACTGCTATGACCCAAAAGTGCTTGCTGAATAACCACGTCAGGACATCGTCCTTTTGTGTGCAATTTGGAGACCTGATGGAAGGATGTGCCCACCTAGGCAGCAGGCGGTCATGAGGCATCTCGTCCACCAGGTGGATCGAACTGTTGAGATCGGCTGCAGTTACCAACACTGGCGGCATGCCAGCATCAGTGGCCGCTTGCTGCAGCTGCTCAGCGAGCTGATCCCAATCCTCCGTCACATCCTCCCACATGGCCCTGCAGCATACACAGGAATCCTCGAGCCAAAACACTCCAGCAGTAAGTTTCCAGCAATAAGAAGCAAACTTTTGGCGGCGAGCTCATGTGACGCGCATGGTGCACTGGGATGGGCGTTCTTTCAAGAACTGACAAGCTGCAGCATTCAGAAAGGGCCATGTTTAAACAGCAATTCTGTACGAGTGGAGGCGCTGCGGTCAGATGTGTGATACTGACAACGTGCTTGGATGCCAGCATCTGTCAGCTTACTGTGCACAAAGATGCAACCAGTGCACACGGGCCTGTTCACGCACCTGTTGATAACCAGGCGTGTCCCTGTGTTGACAGCTGCTAACACCACGCTGACAGCCAGTGACGTGCCCTTGCAGAGCTGGGCTGAGCAGGACCCGAACCCAACGTACACAGGAGGTACACCTGGGGCAGGGGCCACATGTGACCGGCGTCGGTCCGCCACAACAATCACGACACGTGCGCCCTGAAGAGTTGGAACACACGTTGCCTGAACTTGTCCAGGGGTGGCCATGAACATAATAATGATTGAATTGACAAGTCTTACCGGCGTCCAGAAAACGATCCAAAGCTGCGGGCAGAGCTGACGATGCAGTGGCGCAGTGATCCATTGTCCTAGACCAGTCATCTGCACCCGCTGGTGCCAGCGCAGGGCAATCCCTGCTTGACAGCGAATGACGGCGGTCCTTGCGCTTTATCCTGGTCTCGGCATGCCGTGGTTCCCTAACATGTCCTTGATCTTTAGCATCAGATGGCTCTACGCCGTCCATGGCTGTGCGTTCCTGTGCGAGCGGCTGGTGCGCTGCGACATCAAAATCGGAGTCGAGTATTGAGTCAAGGGTGCGGTCAAAAGCACTGCTAACGCTCAGCTCTGGCATCAGATCGTCGATGAGGCTGTGAGCGGAAGCTAGCTGAGCTGCCATAAGCTCTGCTTCACGCTCCAGTAGCAGCGGGCCAGACACAATCATGCGAGAGGACCAGTCGATTGGGACAGGAAGAAGATGGCGGCTGAAAGTAAACGTGTGAGGATGCCTGCGCAAGCGTTGCGACGGTCATACGTGTATACAACACAAAATCGGCACGTCCCGTCGGCGGGTGCTCATGCCTTCGGCGCGTACTCATACCGTTGCGGAAACAGCGGCATTTCTGCGCTGACCAAACACAATTCCAACATCCTTACTTGTACAGCGACCATCCAGGGCCCCATGGTGGCAACCCTAGTCTCAGCCGGAGGGCTATGATAATGTCGGCAACACCAAAAATCACCATCTGGTCCAGGAGCACAGTGCTGAACCAGGACACCTGCAGTGGAGTGGCGGTAGGTTGCGACGTCATGCTCCACTACCAGGCAAACGACGACCAGACAAAGCAACTCTAGATCAGCCCCGCACGCGTGCCTTGTGCCTTGTGCCTTCTACAAGCCTCGAGCGCGAACATAGGGGACAACTTGCCAGTACATTTACATATAAACCTGCGGCTCCAGTACTCGCCTCGCTCATACCAACTTCGACGATGAATGCTTACGTCAACACCCTGTATGGCAAAGCCAGGCCTACCTGGTTCTGAACAGACTGGTGCACTTTGCCACGAATGCCGCTGTACCATTTGGAAAGCTTAGTGCCTTTGCCCGTGGTCTGGGCTGAGAATGGCTCATCTGCGTCGTCAGCATTGTCGCACGAAGGCACTGCCGATGCGCTGCATCCAATCGGAAGATGTGGTGTGGCAGAGACATTGTCCTGCGCTGAGGCAAACGCGGAGCACAGCGGTGACACTGGGCCCGCAAGCGACGCGCTGGCAGGTGACGTCTGCAGCGTTGGGGCGGCCGTTGCATCGCGCCGTTCCATGGTAGGCTTGGGATCGGCACGTGTAGCGCTGAGCGATGGTAGAACCTTGTCCAGCCCCATTTGGATCAGCTCGTTCCAGGACAAGTCCCATGCACGCGCCCAGGGATGAGGCAGCACCTGCACAGGTGCGAGTGTGTTTGCACGTGTCTGGACACTGTGCACTGCGAGGTGAAATAAACCAGAATCTGCTGCTGATTGAACATGTGTGCTCAAGGACACTGCCCCTCTGATACGTGCAGACAAACACATGCCTGTACTCCTGCTTCTGACCTTGCTCGGGCACCATGGCACCGCTGACACAATGTGCAGTGGCACTCCCAGCGCCTCAGCCACATGGGACACGCCGTGTGTGATGGGCGTGCTGATGATCAGGTCAGGGAGAGGAGCCTGAAAAAGCAGGGGTTGTTGATGTCTGTGACTGGCAGATGCCGGACAAGGTAGCAGTCGTCACATTTCAAGAAGGAGGCAAACCAAGCAGTAAGGCCGTATTTATTCAATATAGAGCGAATAGCTATGCATGGCAAGGTGAAATGCTTCGGTTGATCATTCAAGACCGTAGTGTTTGTGGGACACAACTTCAAGCAGTCAATACCACAGTCGATACCGCAGGCCGATTGTCACATGACATTGCCAATTGTCACATGACAAGGTCGTATTGTCACTGCACCTGTGCTGCTGACTCCTCCGTATCAATGGAGTCGAGCATGCATGCCTCCACAGTTGAGTTGATCAGGGCTTCGTACTCCTTACGCACTGTCATGAAGCTCGCCAGACTGCAGGGGAGCATTCCACGTGCGTCCACAGCTACCTACAGCGCAGGGAACAGTCACTTTCAGTTCATCTGCGTTGCAAACCCCTTCAATCTGATGTTTTTCAACATGCAAAAGCAGCGGTACACGGCACCACAGGGCCGATTCTGGGACAGCGAATTCTGGGACAGGCTTGTGTATAATGACTGCAGCAGTCCATGCATTTTGTAAGAGGGCTCTGCAACTTGTCCAGGCATACCTTTGTCAGAGCGACTGGGTCACCGCCCAAGGGATAGAATGACACTCCAGCCTGCATCGCCGCAACATTCAGGGGTTTGTTGAGCTGGTGCACCTCCCAAGGCAACCGACGACTGCCATGTCATACAGAGCACCAAGTGGCCTTACCTGGAGCACCAACTGACGGTGGGCCTCATGCGTGGCCAGACGCACCACATGGCCTAGGCGGTGTAAGCGCACCGCCAAGGCCACTGAGGGCTGGACATCGCCCCTCGTACCAGCCACTACGATGACGATACGCATGCTGGCAGCCTAGATTGACCTGCGAATCAGCTGTCAAATCGAAAAGGTGCACGGCAAAATAAATAGATGGCCATGTGGAATCCTGTGGGGTTCCTGGTGCTCGGCTCTGTGTATCAACCAGCATCCATCTGGTCCCGTGGCTTGCGATGCATCATGTCACGGTATCTGCGGCTGCTGCGCAACCCACTATGCGTGGATCGGATGCAAACAACATGCCTGCAGAGCCACCTCACTTGCTGTGGCCAGAGGTCGCAATGGAGTCCACGTCAGTGATGTAGGCCGATGACGAAAATGACGAAGCAAGGCAAGATCCACGCAGCGTTCCCGAATTAGTCCATGACTAAGCAGTCATAACTTCTACATGCTGCCCGCACACGAGTCGAGGCCTCGACAATAACAGGGCAGGTTCGGCCATGTTCGTTTCTTTCCGGGCAACCACCAACGGTCGTACTTTGGGCAACGTTTTTGCTGGAACTCCCTCGAATGCTCATTACCACTATCTGATAGTCATTAATCGTCGTATTGCACACGTAAATCAACTCCACGGAAAAGTGATCGAGTTTCCCAAGCTTGTGCAAGCTTTTCGCTCTGAGGAGTTGGCCCTGTACGAATTACATAGTGTGACGTCTAGTCTTGTGTCCCTGTGTGTTTGATGTCCGCCAGCCAGACTTGCAAGTTCTGCGGGGTACGCGAGACAACAATGGCTGCGATTTGAGGAGCAAGTAAGCTGGGTTTGGTCTCACCCACGACGGGAACAATTCCAATCGAAGAATCTCTTCACACTCCTCTTGTGCGCCCAGTGACGAGCCCAGCCTGCCGTATCTTTCCTGCATCCCAGCCCCTGATGTCGCAGCGACCTGGACAGGCCTTCCATCAGCACGCCTTCTGCGAGTTGCCACTGATCCTCAGCACCGCCAACAGCCCACGCAAAATGGCACAAAAGTTGGTCCGCCCGGTGATCAGGAGCAAGAGCAGGGGCCCAGTGCAGGGAAGCCATTCCAGGCGTTGGCGAGGAGGGACAGCAGCATTGACTTGAGCAAGGCACTGGCTGGATCAGCGCTGTTCAGGGGCAGGCCTGCAGGGAGTTTGGGCGGCCGCATTGGCAGTGCTGCCGAGTGCTGGTGGGCCGGGTGGCAGCCGCTTGCGGGGCGCAGCCACCCACACATCTCAGGGTATCTCAGTAGCCAAGGCCTTCTCAAAAGGCGTCATCCATCCACACACTCAAGGAAGCCAAGGGCTTCAATTCCCAACTCACCAGACTCAGGCAGAGCAAGGTTCAGGTATTAAGGACTTTCATGCTGGTACCAGCCAGCCACTGGCGAACAAAGCTACTGGACTTGAGGGCCCGCTCACTAGGCGCAGTGTTTACACGCAAACAGAGGCAGCAAGCCGTGCCAGCGCATGTCTGCAGCCTTTGGAGGCTGAAGTGGCAGCACAAGGCATGCCTGCAGAGGCGAGGGCAAAGCAGGTCGGGCATCTGTCCCCGGACGCGAGTGTCAACCCTCCACGCAAGCCTGGCAATGGGCAAGTAACCGTACCATTGCGGATACACATGCCTGAAGAAGAGTTACAGCAGGCTGCTGCCGTCCAATCTTCCACTGGGCTGGTGAGCAAGCGATTCACATCATCTGCTTACCACGATTCACCTCTCACCGACAGCAGTGGCCCGCTGCATAGCAGCAACAGCCAAAAGTTCCATGCGCAGACGAACCTGTCCTACACTCCCAGCCACCCACAGTGTATAGCAAAGCCCTTAGGAGGCTGCATCAGCCTGCAGGTCGGTTTCAAAGCACACTGGATCTGGGACAGCATCAGCGACTCCAGCAGCCCTGGGCAATCCATCAGCATTTGGCTTGCAAGGTCGAAGACTTGAGATCGAGCGCGACGAATTCTAGGGCAGGGCCGACCAGTCCCAGTGCTCTGGCTTCGACTGCTGAAGATGTGGGCAGCAGCGGCGGTCTGCGCACAAGCAATTGGAGGGCTCCACAGGCCTTGACATCCATGCGTAGGTCGTCCCATGCCAACCACGGCAGCAGCTACAACCCTCCAAACGGCCCAGGTGTTGCCGCAAGAGTAATCGGTAACCACAAGGCTACGGCCAAACGGCTGCTGCCGGATATGGAAAGAGGTGGCACAGGCGAGGAGGGCAACTCAGGTACTTGCAACATGCCGCACAGTCTAACGCTGGCTGCGCTTCACAGTCGCAACTCCATTACGACTGCGGTTCCGCACGCTGTTTTAACAGCAGCTGGAGTGCTGCCAGTACCAGCGCATCACAGTGAGTCGACAACAGCTGGCTGGGCGCTGCTGCGTGCCCGGACTCTGGCCACGCTTTGTCGCAACCAAGGAGGTGACGCAATGGTGTACGCGGCCACCGCTGCGACCAACACGCCCACCAACCTGGCGGACGACCGCGGCGCCAGTACTAGTGCCACTGGCCAAGTACAAGAACCGCTGTAACCTGCACTCTGGCATATGACAAAAGGACAAGTGCATGATTAACAATGAGCTCGCTGACGACGCCATCCAGACAGCACTGGACATCTGAGGGGGCACATCTCAGCCTTGGCTGACAGAGAGGGTCAATGAAGATTCTATCCGAGCGAAGCGCTGGTGACCAATCGGGTGTCTCACCTCTACATGTGGGTCACCGCGGTGTTTCAGAATGCCTAAGCCTTTTGTGCCTACCTACCGGTGTTGTTGACCAATTCTCCCGCGCATCTGGTGGTGCAAACCCCAGTGCGCGGGACATAGCCGTTACCCAGAGATACGGCAGCAACCCTAGACAACTGCTGCAACACAGCTAAACGTGTCAGTCCTATAGGGATGCTGACCCAAAGTACCTGGAGCTTTCAAGCTGTGCCTTACATGCCAGAGTATGTGCTGTGCTGGTGTGATTTTACTTCGACTCATGTTCGTGTGTAAATCTACGAGTTTTGGGTCTGGAACATATTGATGCCCGCCAAATTGTGACCAAGATGCCCGCCGTCATGAGAGTTCAGGCGCCATGGATCACGGATGGATAGGATCGTGGACAGCCTGCCTCAAGAATAATTTACATTCATAAGGCCTCCGTTAGTTAGCAATGATACTCAACTAGTTAGTATAGCACACTCAGCCTCTTGCTGGCGCTGGTGCAGCATGATACTCGACTAGGTGACTTGCCAACTAGGTGACTTGCCTGCACCAGGTAGCACGGATTAAACAATTCCAGGGCGCTGTTGCCGAGTTTCGCGTAAACTGACAAGCTGCTGATGAGCGCTTCCTCACTTGCAAAGTCTTCATAGCACAGCGGGCTTCACCTGACCAGCCGGCCTCAGCCGTGTCCAAGGACCACCGTTTGTCCCTCCGTTGCTCAATACCGTCCCTGTGTTGCTGGATACCGTCTTAGACTGTCTTGGGCAACAAGGAATACATTGCATCTGACTCAAGAGATGCTCCGGTTCGTCATTTTGCCCTGCTTGTCCATGCCATACACAGCTGCCATGACTGACACTTGCCAATGCTTTGCAGAAAGCACGCGGACCGCTGTGTTGCATGCGTATTGTACGATCGTGTTGTAGCATCTAGCGTTACACAGGCTTGTTGCATGCGTAGTGCACGACCACAACGTGTAACAGACGATTGGTGACAAGCTCACGGCCAAGCAGTAGGGCTTTTCCTGCCAACATGGTTTTAAGTATAGCTGATGCACCCGCTAGCTGCGCGTAGATAACAGCATGCTGCATGTGCATCTTAAGCCTTAGCAGCTGGCAACCCACGCTGGCAAGCAAGGCAAACGCCATCACATGAGCCAATTGCCAGCTTTTTTCTACTTGATGCGCAGAAGGGTTTGCACGGATGCGTTTCCATGGATGGGTGAGTAGTGGCACTCACCAACGCCCGTGACAACTCCGGCGAACAATGTCCTCCGCGGCGAAGAGGACGAACAGACGGCGCTGGTGTCGATATGTAGCCACAGGGTTGACAGGTCACACAGTCGTTATTCTCACTCTGACGTCATTCTGTCATGGGATTTGCAAGCTTCTTCGGAGTCCTATGCTCTGCAAATTGCTGACCAGGGAATGCCCTGTGATGATGATGTAGGATGCACGGATTGCAAGGTACGAACGAGTTCAAGCTTGTTCAGCAGCTAATGCGATGTTTTGCTTGCCTGACACGAGTCGCCAACTTACTACCTATGGCGAATATGCAGCTGATGCTTTGACACTGGGCATTTTTACATGTAGCAAAACTGTCATAAGAAAGGAAAGGCAAGCACAACCGGCAGTATGAATGTATGTGACTGTGGCATTTGTGGCCAGGCAAGATACAGGTTGCTGGTCTAGAGCACTTCCGCAGCGTCCTTTTCTGGGTGCTCCTCATGCGGCTGTGTGGGCACGTGCTCCGGGCGCAGGCCTAACTGGTGGCGCAGGAAGTCTATCACGGGAGCCAGCTCCTGCAGACACACAGGACGATGCAGCTGACAGCACAAAACATGCTCGCACTGCAATGCGGTGAGACACAGGGTCCAAGGCAGCAAGAACATGGGGACAGGATCGAATGGCCTCAACTGTCGACTTGCCTTATGTGCAATGCCTGTTGTTGAGACGCCTGTGTCTATCATGCAATTAGGAGCACACGGTCAACAATCGGACCCTTTGGCACCCCGGATCAGCCAGGGCATTGCCACAGGTTGTTGCCACCAACAGGTGAAAAGAAGACGAGCCAAGACATGGACCACCGCTTTCAGGCTGAGCCCAGGCATCACGCACCTGTGGATCCACCATCTTGCGATGCATCTCAATGTGACCATACGGTCGCTCAAGCACTTGTGCCCTGTGTGTGGAAACGGGCACAGAAGCCATCCAATCATCAGCGGCTTGACCATGCTGGTGAGCAGCTAGTGCTCTTTCGCTCAGTCAGCAAATACCACTTGGGTGCTGGCAGCATGCCAAAATGGCAGTGCTGGGTTTGGTCCTTGGGCACGCAATCACAATCACACAGCAGCACTTGTGAATCACATCAAGTGCGCCGCCACGCTCTGAATGTCGCACTCACTTTGAACCCAGCATGGCCGCTGCATTGTGAATCATGGTGGCGGGCGTCAGGTCGTCATTGGTGCCAGCAACAAAGAAGACGGGACAGTGAATGTCGTGCACTGCACACAGGAACACAGAGCACAGCCGCCTTGAATGCAGTGCTCATAAGCGGTCGCCAGAACGCCGGTAAGCCCTTGTGACCACAAAGGCAACCGTGACATTGTTGGGCTGCAACCGCAACTGCAACCGGCTATGTGTGTTGCTGCGGCACGTGCTCAGCTTACCATGCTTGATTGGCTTGTAGAGGAAGTTATCCACCACCATCCTGGCTGCAATGAGGTTCTTCCAGCCACCCTGCGTGAGATGCACCACACAGGACGCTCAACCGACAATCAAGCAGGCTTTCCAAAACTGGCTCGTCTTCTTAGCATGATTGGGTCTATGCATATCTAAAGGCTTTTGGACCCCTTCTTCCCCAAGACCCCTCGGCCTTGGTGTTTTGAAATCCATGGGCATTTCTTGGGCATCCCTATTATCTACATCACAATACAAGGCATGTGGACGATGTGGTTCCTATCTTCTGTGCTGGCATATATGCACGGGCCACACCCCGTGAGGATGGGTCACGTACGTGCCCTTGCAGGCTGCAGCACTGGCTTAGTCAGTAGCAGCAGGACTGTTTCCACGACCAGACATACGTGTTTTGGCCACAGCCAGCAGCAACGTTCGATTGCCAGCAGCGCAAAGGAGACAGCAAGAGACTGTTTGCAACTCACAATGCGTGGAGGGGGGCTGGTCTGCCCAGAGCGCGATGCAAGGAGCTCCTCAGGTGACTGCAGGGCGTAAGGGATGTGCACATCAGCATTGCTTGCAGAAACCAACGATGCAGGGCTAAGGAACAGCATAAGCCAGAAATGGCACTGCGGGGATTCACAATCCTCAAGAGAATGAACAGAACAGACTGTTGTTTCATGCGGGCCAAGCCACAAAACATAAAAAAAGCCAGGGCAAACCTACAAGTTTGCCAGCATTTCATGACAGACCACAACATCCCCCTCACCACGTTGAGCACTGCCAGTTCGCCATGCGGTGCGATGAGCTTTACGTAGACGGGATCCGCACCGGCAAGCTCACGCGCCTGCACATGCATGTCAGGACAGGTGGAGGAATGAGTTTGACGCAGGGTTAGGCACATGTTGAGCAGTGGGAAGGGAAGGGAATGCCAAGGAACCTTGCCCAATCAGGCAACCCCATGTCAGCAGACATAGCTGCACAGCAAACACACGCCAGCTGCACAGCAGACACAGGCCGTCCCAGCGCCTATCCTGACGCCGTACGCCTCTCTCTGCTTCATGCATTTCAAGAGGAACACGTCTTAGGGCAGCCTGGACATGTGGCCCCCTCTCCCTGACCCTGCTTTATATCAAGAGCACTCAGTGCAGAGTCTGGCCCTCAGCCCACCTTGTCCAGCAATGCAGCAAACAGCAGGCGCATCACCACCAGGGGCCCCCGCTCTTTGAAGGCCTTGGGCAGGTTGCCATCGCCATTCAGGAACGGCTCGTTGGCAACGACACACGTAATCTGCAGAAGCACGGTGAAAACGATTAGTGTGAGCGTTGAGATGCGTTTAGGTGGGGCACTTCTTGCTCAAGCTGGTTAGGACAGCTCCACTCAAACTATGCGCCCCATCCCTCTGCCTGTACAATGAGGAATGGCTCTCACTGCACACACTGCACGGCTGTACTCTGTTTGTCCCACCTGAGCGCTGACGCAATCATGCCACAGCGCTCACACAAGTGCATTACTTCAAAACTCGAGACCCAGTGTGACCATCTATGTGACCATTCATGTGACTGACCTTGTCCCAGTTCTGTCTCTGCGATGCCACTGTAAGCATGTGGCCTCCTGCAGCCGTGAGTGTGCATCATATACAATCCGTCTGCAAACACTGCAGATTTACTGAAGGACGTGTTCAAGTAGAGGTGACAGGCCGCGAAAAGTCTGGCTCTGGCGACAGAAGGCCACTGCGAAATTACGCAGAAAACATTCTCGGATGACTACCACTTGCCTGAGTAGCTCACACCCCACAGTGCGATGCGCTTGTTGTCCACACGGCCGGGGCCCAGGTTGCCCGCAACCACCCAGTCAAGGACAGACTGGATGTCCTGCGCACATGTACCCATGTTGCACACCAGATCGCACGCCTACTTAGCGCCTCTTGCTGTTATTCTCATACCTCTGACATGAGACGTTGAGTCCTGCCGGACATGCACTGCATCCACACAGAGCACATGTGGAACACCAGCCCTTACCTCGATTTGCCGCTTCCAGCTGACCCAGTGCCTGACGGCCCCGTCACTGCCCCCAAAGCCGCGATAGTCGGCCACCAGCACTGCCATGCCGGCCTGCACGGAAACGACACAGGGTGCACACTGCACTCATGCATGCAACAGACAGGGCGCAACAGCGCGGAACACCTTACACTGACGGCCTGACAACTCACATACTGTAGAATACCTGACTACAGCAGACGGGATACGTCACCTATGTGGAGGCATCAGCAACTTATGCAATGCCGGGCTTCAGAGCGTGGACTGCCATGTTGTGCATGCAGCAGCCTGCATGCGCCTGAAGACAAGTCATCCGTGGGGTGTCCAAATGCATCCCATGTGCGTCTGCCCCAACTCTTGTGTCTCCCTTATCCTCTCGTGACTATCTGACGACACACATATGAGTCACAAGCAACTGCCCATGCACTACATCAGAGGTTGCATTACCACACTGTCAGAGCATGTCATGCAGTTGTACAGCTTTGCGATAACCGAGTGGCCCACCTGAGCAAACTGCTCCGCATATGCATGCAAGCCCATGTCCTTCTGTGAGCCCAGCCCATGTGACATGATGACGGCTGGGGGTGGCGTGCTGCAGCCAGCACAACACGCAGCATGGTGGACCAGCCTGGGAGACTGACCTCGGGAGTCACACTGATAGGTTTGACACGAGCAGCGTGGTTGAAAATTGGATGAAGTCATGATGCAGATGGCATGTGCGGCCATGCCAGTGCGATTTCAGTGGTTCACTCACGCTGGGTTCTGGGCAACCGGTTCGTAAAGCCACGCTTCAAGCATTTCACCAGTCTGCAAGGGCGTGCATGGTGCAACTATGCTTGCGAGGGCGTACACACTATGGTGCCACACAGTTCACACAAGGTCAATATGAAGGTGGAATCAGCGTCCGGCGCGTAGCTGAGCTAACAGCATAGCACGACAGCACAGGCTTCCAGGCTTGCCTCTGTCAGTATGTGTCATCAGCTTCCAGTATGGTGTGTACAGTGCGGCTGAGGAAGAAATGGCCAGTCTGCAAGTCACCACCAGTATCTGATTGATGTGAGCGTTGTGTCGCGCTGTGCGTGCTCTCTACTTCAGTTTGGAGGTCTGATGGCTAGTGATGCCTTTGACCTTATACAGGGCGGCCAGCACAGTTCCAGAAGTCATGCATGCATGCCATGAGCGAGCATTATCCAGTCGTCACACCCTTTGAAATCCATGCTCCTGCCCCGCCCTTAGAGTAACCCTAGTGCTCTTTCGGTACAACCCATGCATGTCACCTTTGATGGGATGTTCACTGTCACGCGTGTATAATCAGACTCGCTGATGTCATCCTGCTGGGGAAGGTGAGTCAGGTTGCGCTCAAACCTGGGCATGCGCGCAACAGGCACAAGGGGGTGTGAACCCCGCTGCGAGGACCAACACCAGCATCTTGCTGCGCGCAAAGGGTACAGACGAAACAGCAACGCACAGCGGAGACGACAGCACAGTGCTTCCAGCGCTGACGCCAAGACTTAGCTGCGTGGCTGCGTTCATCAGGATAACCCTTCACTAACTTGTAAACCAGTTCTCGCTCCCATGGAATAACTGGGTTCTTGAGCACAGCCAGGGAGGCTGCTATGGCTGCGGTGATCGCAGCCACTCCACCGGCTGTCAGCGAGCGAGGCCCCATTCTCCTATTAGTTGGCAGTAGTACGAATGAACTGGTTCGCAAGGCAAATGGAGCTTCGAGAGCTACATGAATTGTGAACCGTCTCTGTCGGATGACGTCATGAGAAGAAAAGAAAACAAGAGCCCTAACTAAAACTTCCAGAAGGTGTGGGCACGTGCTGTGGGTGGAAGAGGAGCAGTGGGTTGTAGAGCCGCCTGCATCATGGATGAGATTGCATCATGGATGAGAAGGCAGGTCATGCATCATGCAAAAATTGAGGCACGTTCCCCCCAGGGGGCAAGGCTGAGGCACCTTGCCTTCGGCCTGCCGCCCTTTGGGGGTGGGACCCGTTTCATCAGACTTGGGTGGGGATTTGTCTCGAGCAGGGCTTCTGCACGCATGTTCGGCAACTGTTTCTCTAGGTTCGTTGACAGAACAGCAACTAGACGTGAGCTCGCCAAACATGATGTCATAACCATCATACCATTGCTTGCAAGCAGCGCTTTGAACTCTGACAAAGATTATGCTGCAGGATTGGTTGCGTATACATACAGACTTTGCAATACCATCAGCAGCTACACGAACTTTTAAACTCGCACAGGTCAGAGCATGCCAGTCTGCTTGGCCTCTTCAGCTATGATTGTGTTTATGCGTGCGTGTGCAAGTGACTAAGCTCAGCCATTGATGAACTCCTTTCCCTGAGTCGCGTATCACTGTTTTTGATGCTAGGCTAGCATCACCAACAACCACCCAGGTTCACATTCTATACAATAACTCATTGACTGAACAAGCCACGCACATGCATGCAAGAACTGCATTTGCACGGCACCTTGGCGAGAAAGGTGAAAGCTCGTCTTCTCTGCAACAATGCCTGGAGCATGCGATCTTCTGGCACAGAGCGGCAGGCTCTAATCGCATGTATAGGCAACCTGCAGCAGTCAACGTAATTTGTTTTGTGTGAGGCTAGCACGTAATGCGTAACTGTACCGCCGACAGAGTGACATCCAAGGCAGTGAGTGACCAACGGGTGCGGCGTGGGGTTACCAACGGATGACCCACTACGCATGGCTAGTTGCGCGGCACGTTGGAAGCAGCTTGCTCGCGGCAAAGCGCCCGCAGTCGTCAGTAGCGGTCGCCCATGGATGGGTTGCGAATGAGACAATGCGCGCAAGGTTTGACCAAGGCATGCACTGCAGTGCAGCTCCCCAACCTGCGTGATATCCGGCCCAAGCGCACTGTGAACGCTACTCCAGTCCAGGCAGCCATGGCAGGAGACGCCGGCAAGCCAAGCAGTGTGGGCATTTGCTACCTTGTTGGCGCAGGGCTAGGAGTCCCTGACCTCTTGACGGTGAGACCCACGCATTACTCAGCTCCTGAGGCATTGATGTTCCTCGAGCACATGCTTGGACTGAACATACCAAGAACATATATAAAACTACCTGAATTGGGCTCCAATAGCTGGGTCGGCTTCAGCACAGCAGATGAAGACTGCGTCTGGCTGGTACCTCAGCCTGTTCATGCCAGTGTCAGACGGCGGCGTCAGATGATACACCAGCCTGCTCATGCCAAACAGTTGCCAGCCAGCAGTTGATAGATAGCATTTGATTCATGCAATCAGCGCTTGCACTTGAAGCCATGGGTTGTTCTGGAAAAACGACATCAAACCGCAACACACGCTGGCATGATCGATGCAGTAGCTACTCCCATGTGCACTGCGAGTGTAATTTGTTGGGAGTGCCCTGCGTTCGCAGACCCCCTGCCATGTCAGCACACACAATGTTTGAGGGGGTCACATAATCTTTCTAGGATCTTTGTAGTTTCTTCAGGAAGTTGTGCATTAGCTGTAATGTAATAGGAATGATAACTCTGCACGCAGGTTCGTGCTGCTCGGCTGCTGGCACAGGCTGAGGTAGTTGTGTACGATGACCTTGGAGCGCAGGTGGGACATGGGGGTGCATCGACCATGTGGGAGGCATGTCAACATTGCATGCAGGCACATGGAGGCACACTGCATTATTAGTGGCATTAACAGGGGACCTGCGGGTTGCATGTTAACACAGCACACAGGGGAGAAAGTGCAGGCCATGGCTGTGACGTCACACGGGCAAAGAGCAGGCACTGGCTGCAGGAAAAACAGCTCATGCAGGCAATCATAGCAATGGCAGCAAGACACCGAGCGCGGAAGGACGCCAAACGTCCCAGGCCGCAAACGTGTTAGTCTCAAGTGATCGTGTCACGTTCGTGTGCTGTGTGTTCTCTTGCAACTCACTCTTTGCCTGCACCATTCTAGGCTCTGGCATGCCCGAGCTGGTAAGATGCATGTGAACGTGCGTCAGGCGACGTTATGGTACGTTGTGTGAGCCACAGGGTTTGCTTGACCTGGCACCGTCAAGTGCGGAGCGCATCTATGTGGGCAAGCGGGGCGGTCAGGCGGGGTCTGCCAAGCAGCCGGACATTGACAGCCTGATAGTGGACCTGTGCAGGCAGGTGCGGGCACACGGGCCAGCCAGGGCCAGACGCTGACTTGTGCGGCCTTAGCTGTCTAAGATGCAGGCTGAGATTGAGGCCAAATTGCTGAGATAGCCAAGTGCTCTGACACGTGTTGGTAAACGCACATGCAGCTTTTCAACTCGAGCAACAAACCTGGATTTGTTGGTAGATCACAGCTCTTGCAGCCCGTGGCAGCTGTTGCTGTTTTATACAAGCTAGGCGTTCAAGTCTGCAAGTGAGGCTCAAGCTGATGCTGAGTGGCACTGGCATGTCGTGCAGGTCTGCACTACCCATTGCCGTGCTGTGCACAGCACAGACAAGTCTGAGCTCGTGCAAATCAGAATTATTAGGAAAACGCTGTGTGCCCTTGTTCCTTGCCTGCTGCCTATCGCTGTTTGCTGTCTGATGCCGTCTGGTGTGTGCTGTGCACAGGGCAAGGATGTGGTGAGGCTCAAAGGCGGCTGCCCATCAGGTGGGAAACCAGGCATCAGCATCCCTTTGACTTTATCACTCAAAGTGACTGACTTTGAGTTCATTTGTCCCTATTTGACTTCAAGTGATTGATGTGCGCATTGCACGCAGCAACACGGATGTCAACAAGACAACAGCATCGGCTGTTCAAAAAACACTGAGCCAGTGGTTTGGCACACATGTGAGCCATAACCTGCCCAGGCGCCAACGATGTGCAGATGCGCAGTGGATTTGTTATGCATGATCATGGTGTTTGATGTGGTGCCTACAGTGTTTTCGCGCGTGGGCAGTGAGCTCGCAGCTTTAAGGCAGGCGGGCGTGCCCTTCACTCTGGTGCCAGGCATCTCATCGGCCCTGGCTGCACCCCTGCTAGCAGGTCAGCCAGGCATGGAGCTTCTCATCAAGGCGTCTTAGGCATGCCTTGCCTCTGTCAACCAATATCAAGATGTCTTACACTTGGCTTTTTGCCACACATGATGTATGTACTCGTATGATGGTTAGATTGTGCCGCAAGTGTGCACGCCATGACTTCACCACTGCAAGCCAAGCACGCACAGCAGAAAGTAAGTCATGCCTTACCTGGTTGCGTTGTGTTACCAGTGCATGCCACTGCTTATCCCAGGCAGCTTGCCTCTTTGCCACCACAGGTTTTCCATTGACAGATGTGGACGTGAGCACCAGCTTTGCAGTGCTGACCGGACACGACCCGGAGGCAGGTAGGCAGCCTTCGCTACGGACCTGCCTACAGGCACAGCACGGCTTTGTAGAATTCTCTTTGATTAAGTCAGGATGATTCAAGCACTAGTCTTGCCGTCTGATGTGTGCTATGACAAGGAGGTGTTTTGTTCCTGTGTGTGCAGTGGACTGGGCGGCCTTCAAGTCCATACCCACGCTTGTGATACTTATGGGTGGGGCTGCTCTGCCCCGCATTGTCACGAACCTCCTGCAGCAGGGGCGGGCTGCAGACACACCGGTGAGTGAGTGGGTGAGCACAACCTGAGTGCCATTCCCATGGATTGCATGGTAAAAACGCAGGCAATGCGCCATGTGGGACAGGTTGCTGAACGCAACAGCTCACCTACATTCTGGTTTTCCCTGGGAATGGTGCGCTTATCTTGAAGCGGATTTCACGTGCCCCTGGCATTGTTGAGACCGCTCAGCTGCGCAAAGCCTGAGGCAACTACTCCTGCACTAGCATCAAGGTTGGGTTGTGCTCAAACACCTGTTTGAAATGCATCTTTGTCATGCCGAACTTTGCAGTGGCGCAAGGTCTGACTTGTCCAGCCTTTTCCAACACTTTGTTGCCACTTGAGCATTCTGCTCCATGCTGGTCGCAGGTGTGCATCACACAAGCGGCAGGGTCAGCCGCCCAGCGGGTGTGGCGGGGCCAGCTGGGCTGCATTGTGGAGGTCACTGCGGGTCAAAAGCTCTCGCCATGCATCATTGTCGTCTCTCCACTGGCAGCCACGCCCCTACGAGGGTGAAGTGCATCACAACCGTCTACCTGGTTGCTGGACATGCACCATTACTGATGTGTGCCCGCAGTCTGATGTGATGGCAAGCCTGGCAGGAATAGGATAAGTAGAGGTAGGAAGAAGTAGGCTCGGTAAACTGGGTAGCTTCAGAAATTTCAGTGCTGGTAGGCAAGACAGAGAGTGCGGCAGTAAAAAGATAAGCGTGTGTGATCAAGCATGTCTGGCATGCCTGTGCACTGCACCCGTGCTAGCCCTGCCTTGTTCGCAACGGAGGCCCCTGAGACGTCCCCGCTCCAGAGACGAAGCTCACTCCGGATGTTGTACGTGACTGTTGCGGGTACACGTAGAGGTACTCCCTTGATAGGCCTCGAAGATGGCTCTTTTCCTGAGCGCGGTTGTACCATTCGTTGATGTATCGTACCACGTTTGCATGCATGGTGCGTGTGTTGACAGGTCCAAGACTGCAGCCCGTGCGCATGGCTTGAGCCTTTCCTGCCAGAGTTGTATCTCATGCCATCACGTGAGCTTCACCAGAAAACTGCACCTCCTGACGTAAGTGAGCGGTTCAAGTCAGTGGTTCAATGGAGAGTCAATTGTTGTTTAGCATGTGACTTGACATTGGTTTTGATAGTGACAGGCAGGCCATTTTGAATAAGTGTGCCTGATGATTGCTGTTCAGCTTGGCGTTGTCAAGAGGGTACATGCATCCATGGTGTGCACTCCCTCCTTGTAGAGGTCAGGCTGGGAGGTCAAGGTCCTTGTTGTTGTGCTTTTGCAGCTTCCACGCCAAACCAGGAGTGTGTACTCAGCTGATATCCCTGCGACTGATGATGCAGGCCGGCATGGGATCGAGTACTGAGACAGGTGTACGGCTGTCAGGGTGAAAAACCTGACTAGACTTCAATAAAAGAGATTACAAATGAATCAGACTACAGTGACCAGTGAGCTATGACCAAAAAAAAGATGTTTGCCAGTTCTGGGACAATTGTTGTCTGTGATTCTCTGTTGTGATGCGATTGTTCGAGTGCAGCAATCCAACCTGATATTGTGCGTGTGTATGAGTGCTTTGTTCTACCACGGTGTGTGGTGTTGGTGGGCAACACTGAGCCACTTCTGGGACAAACATGGTTACCGTGACGGGTCATGTCTGCCGTACTGACAGGATATCATGTTTTGTCATGTATGCGAGTGAATGAGTGCCACTATGCTTTGAGTTGTCTTGGTGGACGCTTCAACGGCATTTCTGACCGGCCACGGCACTTCCAAACTCACAAAATTCGCAAACGTTTACACAGGTTAGCAAAAATCACAGGTCAAAACATTTCAGGTACAAACACCTCAGGTAAAAACATCTTATGAGCTATGCAAGCAACTGGACCGCCCTGGCATGCTCTGGGCCATGGCTGCCAACTGCATCAGCAAGCAAGGTGCAGTTTGATTAATCGATAGATATACACAGCAACAGCACTCTGGTTATAATGGGGCAGGTTGGTATTGATCGATTGATCGTCATGTACACAAGGAATGGAATTTTTGCGGAAACCCTGCCGTGGAAACGGTAGGTTTCTTTTCAAGGGCTGATGCGGATTGATTCTGCCACAATGCACGTGCCAATGGCATCATAGAGAGTTCACGTAGCGTATACTGACACCATCCCACTGCGGAGCTCCGTTCCGGCAGGATCAGACCCGACATCAAGTTGTTCTGACCAGTTCACCAACATGTCTATGCAACGCAACAAGGCGATTGGCGGTAAGCGCCGCAAGACCTTTGATCAGAGTAGACGCTTTCAAGGTCATGCTGGCACTCATCAGGCTATTGACCATGCTTTCGCAGCCATTAAGGCCAGTGCGCGATGGAAGATGGCCACGGACGCTGCGATGGCAGGGCTCATACACAACCGAGTATCAATTGAAGGGGAGACGGAGCCATTGACTTGTGGTAAGCACGATACGTATCCCGCATTTCGGAGAGGCTTCGCCTCGATTAACAGAGCCTCTACGGGGGCACAGTGCCTTTGCGCGTGGTCTGCTTGGCAGGCCGTTGACTGACCGCCCACCGTTCCGGCATCATGCCAGCAATCAGCAATGCAGCATCTGTTGAATAAAACAGATCCTTGCGGCCAGGGCAATAACGATCGCCCAGATGACATGACCAAACGAGGCCGTGTGACGGACACATGCATGCATGCATGCTTGTCTGCATGATACTCTTTTTATCGTCTTTCTAAGTTATTCGCAACATGCGGCCTGCACTGCCCTCAGCGCTGCTCTCTGCAACCAATCATTGCCCGCGCGCATGCTTGAGCTCCCAACTTCATGCACCACCATCAGCACCAGACAGCTTGGCATGTTGTTTGACTCGCCACATCATGCGCTGAGGCTGACCATTCCACCCTGCATGCTGCAGAGGTTCGCGTGTCCGAATCGGGAACACCCATGTACCTAGATGATCCATACAGGGGCCTGTCAGGCGCTTCCAAGGACCTTGCAGTGCTCCACGACATCATGTTTGGTTCAGTCATCAATCTGCTTCTCCTATGCATACCCGGGTGAGCGGAACAACCAAGTGAAGCAGGGCTCTTCATTGTGGGCCCCATCCTTGCTCCTCAATAAGAATCAGGATGTGATTGTCTGCATGTCCTCAGCTGCATAGTTTCCTTGGTTGTCTCAGCCTTGCAGCTCAATCAAACTATCAGTTAGTCTTTTGATGCTCCATACTCTGGCACCTGTGGTCATTCCCATCATCGTCCTGTCTATGGCACTCCCGACACTCATCCCCTTCTCTCCCCAATTTTAGCGCTGTGATTTCCTCAAGCAACCATGTGCTCAGCCAATTCACAACATTGCAGCCGCTGACTGTGTTTGCTATGCAACAGGGCCTTTGCCAGTCACTACTTAGCTTGGGGAGCTGTTAGTACCTTTGTACTGGTGAGTCCTCACGTGCATCAGCTGACACAGTCATGCCAGGCATGACAGAGGCGGCACAGAGCCTGCGTGTCACCTGTGCTGACTGTGTGTGACGGTCAGTTGTCCTGCTCCTACTGCTCAAGTGCTGGAGTGGCCCGAGCCTGGCCCCAATCCTCACACCGAGTATGCAGAAGGTCGTATCTCATCTATCACAACACATGCAAGTGCCTTGTGCTGGGATTGCAGACAAAATTGATTCACGTTGGTATCGCATGCATGCAGAGTTTCCTTTCCCTGGTTCCCTTGGCCCTGATCCTGGGTGACATCACAGAGGACCTGGCATTGCGCTTCGGAGATGTCATCGGTGGGCTGCTCAATGCAACCTTTGGCAACGTGGTGCGTTTCAACAGCGTGCAGTGCCAGGCTGCTGTGGGAGGCAGTACTCAATCATCACAGCAAATGATTGCAACCTGCTTTACAAGGCTCAGCATGCATGCATGGATGGACGGCCTTGCTGGAGTGGTTTGTTGCTCATGCACCGTACCATGCCAATGTCAGACTGAGCCCATAAGCCCATCAGCTGACAAACTGTATCAAACTTAAAGGAAGGGTTGCTTTCTTCCTGCATGCACCTGCATTTGACTGGTTGTTTGTGCTCGCTGCACGCCTCGGCAGGTCGAAGTCATCCTGTCCATTGCAGCGCTTGAAAAGGGTAAGGAACATGAATTCCAAGGCGTACGTCAAGCTTCAATGCAGTCACACAAGCTGCGCTGATCTGAACATGCATCTCGTTCTCAGATCAAAACACTGCAGGACGTCAGCAACAGAGAGTCACCAAGTTCCGCTAGCAGGCCTTGCTTGCTGAATGGCTGGTGCTGATGGGACAGCCCATGTCTCATTGCCTGGGCCTCGGTCCCGCGACTGCAGGTCTGTACACGGTGGTGGCCTCCTCGCTGCTGGGGTCCATTCTGTCAAACCTGCTGCTGGTGCTGGGTGAGTGGGTGTGGGTGGCGCTCATTGAATGGGTGTGGGAAAGCACGTTTGTAGCTGCCCCATGGGCTGAAGGTTCAATGTAACAACGAAACAAGCAGGTTCTTTGAAATGCAGGTCATGTACTTGGCTTCCAGGTGCAAGGGCTGTATGTGGTGTAGGGCTTGTGGGTCAGACGCTGAGTGTGCGGCAGGGATGTGGGTGCAGACGACGCAGATATAAGGTGCAGGCAGGACCTGGATTTCAACGTGTAAGGGCTGACTGTTCTTGACAAACGCATTGCACCGACAAGATTGTTCGTCCTGTTCCGATGTCCAATCGCCCACCTGCCTTACTCACAACGTCTCTCCCTGTGCAGGTTGCTGCTTCCTGTTTGGTGGCTACTACTTCAAGACCCAGGCCTTCAACGCCACCGGCAACAGGGCCTGCAGCTCACTGCTCTTCCTGTCAGTCATCGGAATCGTAAGTTGGGACACACACACAGCAGTGGACACCGAGTGCAAGCCGCCAAGCACCTTGCCCTTCTGGATCTGGGGGTGGGGCACGAATTTGTGTCACCATGACCATGTTGTGGGGCTTGAAGATGCCAGCCAGCATGGGTACGCACGCTGTCTTCGGCCTGTTACATGGCCGTCTGTCCGAGGAGGACCGCCAACGGGGGCAAGAGCAGGACGAGGAACAACCAGCACTTTGAGGGTGTCCAGGCTTTTTGTGGGCACATTGCATTGGTGCTTTGGTACGCTGTGATCTTCCCGCTGGCTGGCTCGTGTGCTCATGGATTTGGGAACGACAACATCCTGTGCATCCATCACTTCATCCTGGGCTTGAAGAGATGACCACGCAGCATTTGTTCAGACATTGAGGCTGCCCGTGACCTTATGCTGGGCTGACTCATGCACTCGCGCACTTGCTTGAAACCCGTGCCATCCCACAGCTTCCAAGCTGTGAAATGACACGCGCTTGTGCAGGTCATGCCCACGGCCGCCTACCACCTGGTGCACGACCACGCGGGGCGGGAGGACTGGATTGTGGAGATTAGCCGCATCTCGTCCATCGTACTGCTGGCTGTGTGAGCGCCTTGACACACGCACCCAAGCTCACATGCTACCCCTCGCATCATGCACGCTACGCACAGCAGATGCATGTCGTTGGAGGACCAACTACGCCACGGTTTAATTCACATGATCACATTGTGAGATAATTGCACCAGGTTGATGGCGTCCTCAGCAGTCAGGCTGACCACACTCAAACCGTCGCAAACCAACACCACTGTGCATCATGTCGCCCCTGTCGCAGCTCCAACACCCCCTACATGTACCCCTTCCCGTGCCCCTGTCCCACAGCCGGCTGTCACACCCTGTGCCCCTCTACCATGCCCCAGGTACGGCGCCTACCTGTTCTTCCAGCTGAGCACGCACAAGGAGATCTTTGACGAGGGGACTGACGATGTGCTGGAGGAGGTGGAGGAGCCGCAGCTGAGCTTCGGCGCGGCCATGGCCATGCTCGCAGGCATCACGGTGCTGGTGTCCTTCACTTCAGAGTGAGCGCTCAGCCAGGGCATGAGAGGCTCGCGTCGCCTTGTGCTTGCTTGTTGCGCCATGCTTGCAACCTCCTGACGATCACGTTGGCAATCTACATGCCTCGCTAGTGCTCTTCAAGTGCATCATGGCAGTGCCTGCAGGGCCTACCACATGTTCCTCATGGGACTTTCATTACCACAACAGTTGCCCAACTTTGCTGCCTGAGCACGTTTACATGTACACTTGCTGCTACGGGCAGCCTCCAAAGCACCGTATCTATTTATGCTCCTGTGCAGGTTTCTTACCGGCAGCATTGAGGAGGTCAGCTCCAGCACTGGGCTGGGTGAGGCCTTCCTGGGCATGATCGTGCTGCCCATAGCAGGCAACGCGTGCGAGCACATCACCGCAGTCATCGTGGTGGGTAGGGTTATGCCATGGCGCAGGAAGCAGTTCCACGCATGGATCGTCTACGCATAGGATCAATCAACCGCAGCAAACCTTGACTGGTCATGGTAACCAGCCCATGCCAGCCCCTGTGTGGGACTCGAGTGCGCTGGCCTCCACTTACCTAACCCATCCACTTACCTAACCTAACCCCTCGCCTTATATCACGTTGTCCTGCTTTATCGAATGGTGAATCTGGGCAGCCTTCTTTTCCACATCATACGTTTTGCCTGTGTTTCACTGCTCATGTGGCGTCCGTCTGCTTCTTGTCTTCAGGCAATGAAGAACAAGATGGACCTGGCCCTGGGTGTGGCCATGGGCAGCTCACTGCAGGTGGGGAACAGTACGCGTGTGCACTGGAACTCAGCTAGCAACCTGGCCATTGCAGTGCACTTCAGAACAGCAGGCCATGACTTCAGATCCAAGCAGTTGCAACTTCAAAGGCATTCATGGTCCTCAAGGCGCGATCCCAAACTCAAGCAGCCGTTGACAGGCTGCAGAAGAGCAATCGCTATGCAACTACGTTTGGTCTCAATCAACTGGTTGAGTCCGTCAAGCCAGAGCTACTTCATGTCCAGCATGTACCGCAGCTCGTGCACGTGCTGTGTGCTGTGTGCAGATTGCCCTGTTCGCGCTCCCCTTGTGTGTGGTGGTTGGCTGGGCCACCGGCCACCCCTTCAGCCTGAACATGGACCCCTTCATGGCCCTGGTGCTCACCATCAGCGTCATGCATGGTACCATCATCACCAACGATGCCAGCAGCCATTGGCTGCTCGGTGTGCAGCTGGTGGCTGTGTACTTCATCATTGCTATCACGTACTTCGTGAGTGGACTAAAGAGCAGTCGGGCCTAGTGTGCATGTCTGTCCAGCTCAGCAGTTGGCTGGCCAACAGCTCTGATGTTGTTGGTGGCTGTTGGATATGCATGCAGTCGCAGTGCCAGCGCATGCAGGTGCATGGAGGCCGCTTGGTGCATTGTAAGGTGTACAAGGGATCAGGTGGTGATGATGATTGAAACAATATGAGCTGGATCAAGAGAGTAACATGCACTGACTGGCATTACGTCAGGTGTCCCTGTCCTGTCTTGTGCAAGTCTGAAGTCCTGAGAATTGTACTGCTTGTCGGCAGCTGCATGACTGTTGTCTGTTGCATGTGCACGCAGTACCGCTGAGCGGTGTGACCGTCCGGCACCACCTCGAGAGTCGTGTCCGGCTGGTGCTTGCAAGGAAAGTCCGTGACTAGCCGTTGTTGGCATGTCCGGGGCCCTAGGTGTCGCGGCTGCAAAACTGAACGGAGGTTGATGCAGACATCACAAGACGCATTAACGCATGTGCAAAGTGGCACACAGAGAAGAAGCGAGGAGGGGCGCGATCGATGGCGCTCCCAGCACCACGTATGCAGATCATCTTCCGACGATACTAGAACCCAAGCCTGGGGCGCCAAGCACTGGTGATCAGTACATAAATATTTTGTGGGAGTGGCCGTTTCTCCTGATGTTTATGGACTGTACGCGATGGAATGACCAGCCATGTTACCCACTGTCATGGCGGTTTACTGGCCGACAGACGTTTCTGCTGCTGTAAGCAGAGGCGTTTGTGCACATGGCCCGTTCTATCGACCAGCGCAAGACCATGCGAGGCCTGGCCTGGCATGGTGTACTGATTTGCAGGCAGAGCACTGTGTTGTGATTGGGCTGAGCAAGACCAGTTTTGTATTCAGCGCAGTACGGCTTGTTCTTTGCGCCCAGCCACTCAATGCAGCGGCCAAACCATATCATATGGAGTGGAAATTTCAGATTGCCCGCGTTTGCAGTTGTACTAACTGCAAGGTGACTCAAGCCAAACCATTGGAGGCTGCTTCTCAAGGATTGCCCTAATGGACTCCTAATGGTTCTTGTACTTTTAGCATTGGAGTGCCATGCCTGCTGGCTGAGGTATGTTGCAACGTGGCGAACGGAATTTCAAATGACCACTGCCAATCAAATGCCCTCAACGCTATGACTGCGCGCTGACATGCCCTGCGTGCGTAAAAAAAAGATTTTTGCCAGTTCTGTGACAGTTTGTGAGAATATGTCTGTATTACCGCCAGGAACCCTTGTGCGTCAGCAAACATGTGTGCATGTTTTTTACGGCGTGTTCCAAAATCAAACACGTCACGTGCTAATCCTTGGAACAATTTGGCCACATTCTGCATCTTATGGTCGTTGAGTGACTGGACTCTGGCTGCTGTTTTTCAGATTAGGGCTTGACTTAATCCTTGGGTTCGAGTCCGTCAGGCGCACTGCCCATTGTTGGCGTTGCACTGTTCATGCAATTGTCCTTGACCATCCTGGCATCTGTACAACTTGCACCACGTGCTTGCTGGCGCAGTGAGGTGCAGAAGGAATGAAGTGTGGGCATGCATTGCATGTCGTCGCAGGAAGGGAGCTGCCAGCGTCCCTGCGTGCTGCTTGTGGCAAAACTGGCTGGCTGTGTTTGGCGTTGTTGAATGCAGGAATGCAGGAGAAAGTCAAACAATGAGCAACCCAGCCTTGCGTGCCGTCATAGAAGTAGAACCTCATCATGCAAGGAATGTCATGCACCAGTACAATTGTAGGGCGTGACATGGATTCGATTTCAGATGTATGGACTCGTGTACATATCCAGCGCGTTATATGACAGGGTTTGTGATCGCTTGACTGTTGGGCGATCGCCTTCTGGCCAGGGCAGATGCTACAGCCAAGTGGCAGCGACCGCACATCCAGTATCCTCTGGGCATCTGCAGCGATCAAGAAGCGATTGGGAAGCCGGGCTGGCATGGCGATCCACGTCCGGCGCGAGGCAGCTGGACGCAACAACTGGGCTGCGCCAAAGAAGTTTGCCAGCTGGGGGACAGTTCTTGGGTGCGCCCTGCACTGGCATTCTGCGATTTTTATTATTATTTTTTGCCGTGCTGTTTTAGACAGACATTCTGTAGCAAAACAACATGGCATTATCAGTCTATGCAGCAAGGACGGCACGTTGGGCTCAAGGAGTTATACGGGAGTTGCATTACCTCATCGGCTTGTACTCAAAAGCGAAGGAGTGTGAAGGCCGGGCTTGGCAACCCTGAAACGGTTTATGTCCAACATCTTTCACGGGCTATCTCGATGCCACAACAACCAATTAGCCTCCGATACCAGGGAATCTCCGGTTGCCATATCAATCAATTGCAGTTGTTTTGGGTGCGAACACTCTGTGTCAGCTCCTCCCTCTCGCTGCTGGAGATTTCACAAGCAATTGTTTGCAATTATCGGTCTCCTATCGTCCCAGGCATCGCGCGGTGGGCTGCAGGTGGGAATCGAGTCCAGCCGCACCGGCCCTCTGGGCACACGCCTTCTCACACATGCCTTCTCACACGCGATGCTGCTTCTATTGGAGACGCAGGCGCAAGCAGGAGTGAAACGACATTTTTCCATCCCATCCTCTCGTCCAAGGCCTGTGCCGGCCACTTCCCGGCAGCTTCAGCCTCAGCAGTTCTTAGCCAGGCACTAGCTACCGACATCACCAGGCTACTAACTTCACCGGGCAGACAGCCCCCTCGTCAGCTTTGCTACAATGCAGCCTCAAGGGGTGTTCTGGCTACTGACGTGCAGCTTGCTGGTAGGCTGGTGCAGCACCAGTTCAGGTGCTGTGCTGATCAGGGAAATCCAAGTAATCTACACTTTTGAAAACAGAGCAGGTGAGCACTGCAGCCATGTCTTGCAGGCTGGGCTGGTCTGCAGCAGCCCATACGTGAGTCTTGATGCCCATGTGTTGGCATTGCCCTAGGGATTTAAATAGCTTACGGCAGGTCACAACCAGCTTGGCATCCGGGCCAGGCGGCTTCCCAAAATACACTTGCTACTGCCTCTGTTAGCTTGCCTCTGCCTGGTGCCCATCAGTGAAGCAGTTTGTAACCCCGCTGGTGTAGCCGCGTTCTGAGTGTGTGGCCCTTGCCTGGATTGCATGCTCTTTGCAGCTGTGGCGACTACACTGATTATTGAGGGAGTGGATGGCCTAGCACAGAGGGCTACAGCGGCTGTGGCCATCGCTCTGCAGGTGTGCTTAATTGCTGGAAAGAGTACCAACCAAGGCATGGCAGTGCAGGATGATGTGACAGGATGCTGGAAATCGCATGGCACGGCTTCTGCAGTTCCGGGGGCGGATGGTACACGCGAGAACACATCGGACACAAACTGCACCAGTGCCGCCGGCCCAGCAGAGTCTTCACAAGCCAGTGCTCACATCCGGTACAATCCGCGACGTAACAGTGCTTGCCCGTCAAACACGCTGCACTTGTAGATTCATCGAACCTAGTGTCCCGCTGAATCTTCAAAGCCAGTTGGCTCTCTTACTGATTTACTAGAGGAGACTTGCTAGTCCTGATCTTGCACTCATACCAAGCCGCTGTCAGGCTTGCCAATGCGGTTTTCAAACATGCTACGCAGATACCTCGGGAGAGCGTGGCGTTTGTGAGGTCTGATCTCACGGACGCACAAGCCGGCAACCAGGTTGCGATCGTGTCGGCAGCCCGATTCGACTCGGACATCGTGTCTGTCGACGAGATAGCCTCTCGCGAGGCAATGTTCATCGCAAATCCTGGCCTGTACATTGACTCAGGATTCCTATTCCGATACCTTGTGGAGGTGAGCATCATCCGTTCGTTGATGGTCCCGCAAAGGCGATCACTTAGGCGCGGGGGCTTGAGTAGTCCTGCTGTCCGTCAACTTAGCACCCGTGAGCGGTGAGGTAGTTGTGGCAAGGTGCGTGGCCTGACTGCGCGCACTGAAGCCGTGGTTTGCATCGCCTCAGCCTGACCTGGGCCGGCATTGGGTCTGGATGCTCAGGATTCATCCTGTTTTCCTCAGTTTAGTTGCATCAAATGTGAAAAATTAAACCCGTGTTGTTATAAGAATAGGCGTGGACCTAGCTCAGAACACTTGATCGCTTTGTCGCAGACCGTCACCGCCACTCCATTGGACCCGGAAACTCCGGTAAGTGCCTCAGTCAAATCAACAGACCATCAGAGGCCCAAGCGCAGTGCGACTTGCAGCTGCATCGAACTGAATCGTTTTGCCAGACGAATGACTTGCCATGTTTGCGCTGCCTAAGGCTTCGTCATGTCACGCCGTGCGTTTTCCTGTTCCGACCCCAGGAACCACCTCCACCTCCAACTGCAGAGCAGCCACCACCTCCACCACCATTCCTTACAGAACAGCCAACCCTACCTCCACCCCCTACAACGAACCCACCACCACCACCTACAGAGAACCCACCTACAGAGCAGCCACATCCACCCCTTGCAGAGCAGCCACCACCTCCACCACCCCCTACAGAGCAGCTACCACCACCGCCAACCTCTACAGAACAGTCACCGTCCCCCGCACCCCCTACAGAACAGTCACTATCTCCACCACCCCCTACA
>QAXH01006180.1:4661-18086 GCA_004335635.1 Chloromonas sp. AAM2
GACACACAATGGTTGCTGGCGGTAATACAGACCAATTCACACAAACTGTCCCAGAACCGGCAAACTTCTTTTTTTCAGTTGTACGACTCATCAGGTGGTCTTCGCCTGGCACAGCAGCAGGATCGTCTCTCAGAGATGCGCACAGTGCTAAACGCGCTCTGTCTGGTGCTTGTGTTCTGTCAGCCACCCTTCTTCGGTTACCGTCCCTTCCCACGCGCTGCAGCGCAATCCATCGCCCTCCTCAGTTGGTTGAGTATGGAGCCTCAACCTCGGTTTCTCCCCTTCACTCCAAAGCCTCAACCCTTGGGCTACGTATGTCGCAAGGTTGTCTCGGCCCCGCCCTTGGATGGCAAAGTCGAGGGGCCGGGCTGGGATCAGGCACCGTGGAGCGATCAGTTTATCGATATTGAAGGGCCCAGCAAGGTCAGCGCGTTTTTGCTTCCTTGCACGCAACACGTTGCAGCGAGAAAACCCCACTTTATGCGTCTATCACACGTCTTCACCCCGCTTCATCCACGGCAGAGTGCTGCAATACAATACAATAGGGATGCAATGACAATGGGAATGCAGGTTTTCATGTTGTGTAATGAGAATGCATGAGGATGCGATGCCCATGAATACATGCATGCACATTGATTTTTTCACACTGCATGCGCTGCCGCAAGCGCTGGGCATGGCCTTGCTATCTACTCGCACACTGTCGAACTTTGGTCTGCATGCGCATGCCTGCAGCCCCTGCCTGACCATCCCACACGTGTCAAGATGGTCTGGGACGATGAAGCACTCTACGTAGGCGCATGGATGGAAGAGCCTCAGCCATGGGCTCACCTCACCTTACATAACGACATTATCTACAAGGACAACGACTTTGAGGTCAGCGAAAGATCAAACACACTTGAGAACCAAATAACAGAGCCAGTGCAATCAGGCATGGTCAGCGGCTGGCTTGACGTGAACGCTGGCGCACACAGCTCTACACTTGCCAGCTGCACACAGCTTGCATAGTGGGCCATGGCAGAGGCATAGATCGCAAGCCCGGACCCTGAGAACTCCATTTTTCATACGTCAGTCCTTGAACATCACCTGTTAATGTTCACCTCGTGAACATCACCCTTGGTGGGTAGATGGCTATGCACGGACGGATAAAAAACAACACGTCTCCAGCTGACGGACGGTCGAAAAAAACCCACGTCTCCAGCTGTTGGTTACAAATGCTGAGTAGCATTGTTTTGCAGGTGTTCATTGACCCGGATGGGGACAACCACCAGTACTACGAGGTAGGCTGCGCCTGAGGTGTTGGAACGATGTTGTTGTCAAGCTTGAAGGCTGTTCGCTTATCATTTGGAAGCCCAAGAAAACTCAGGTTTCCATAAGCCTATCTTGCGCCAAAACAGTTCTGGGCAGGCTGGTTTTGCAACGCTTTCATGCGTATCTTCTGTTCAACTGCAGTTTGAGATCAACGCTGTGAATGCTTTCTGGGATCTATTCCTGGTCAAACCCTACAGGTGACGCCAAATGCACAGCAGTGGGGCCTGCTGCAAGCGCAGAACGCTTGTCAACGTAGCAATTCAAAAATTTGGGAGCTACTGGATTCCACTCTCACCTGGCAGGCAGGAGCTGATCCTTATCTAGAAACTGGCCTTTTTTTCCTTTTGTTATCTTGACTGGCAGCATGTGTTCACCTGCTTGTGAAGTCTGACTGCCCACGTGTGCTGCATGTGGCCCATGTGGCAGGGATGGTGGTCCTGCCCTCATGTCATGGGAGTCTATCGCCCCCAGTGAACCCACACAGCATGAAGGGCCCACCGGCTGGCGGCCGGTCACGCGGGGCGTGTGGGTGGATGGGGCGGTCAACGACCCTACAGTGACAAGCCGGGGCTGGGGGGTCACACTCGCGTTTCCCTGGTCCCTCCTAAAGCAGGTGTGATGATGTGTAGTAGAAGGACCGCACAGCGCAAGTGTTTGGACTGCCCAATCACCACACATGCCATTCCACATGTTACTGTAGACGACAGGGTAGCAAACAAGGAGTAGCAAAAGGAATTGTTTCGTGTTCAAGCCAGTGATGTTACCCGCGACATGAGCACAACGGACTGAATTGCATGCACCAAGAGGTCAGTACTCGGGTACCATCGGCCAGCAGCCGTCCTCCATTCACGGAATTCTACTCACACATTACAGAAGTGGTGCTTGCAGTCATGGCTTGCAGGCTGCTCATAGAGACTGCCCCCCAAATCCAGGCGACCAGTGGCGCATCAACTTCAGCCGGGTGCAGGTGTGTCCGTGTGGTGACATGTGTCATGGGCCCATGGACTCATCAGCAGTGCAAACACACCTGTCACTGGACTTGTAGCTGTTCTGCTTCACCAGATTCCGCCAACCTTGAGCAGCTGTTGCAACAACAACACATGCCTAGTGCTGCAGGCGCTGCTTCTTGCAAGGCCCTTGCCCTCTCTGAACCTATCCTGTGAGCTGTGGGGTTAGGGTTGGGGCGTAAACCCTAACCCCAGCTGTGCCATGCAGACATGAAGGGTGGATTTCACCAAGCATTCGTCAAGTCCATGTGAAGGCTCCACTTCTCGTTCATGATGACGTCAACCGAGATTCGATTCACCGATCAACGTTGAATAACATTCTTTCTCAAGGCTTCTCTTCTCTTCACTTAAAGAAGCCAGTTCACGACCTGGGGCATTTGCTAGGCAAACACAGCGGTTGACAAGCGGATTGGGCGTTGAATGCATCGTGTGTGCAGTGGAAGGTTATGTGGGACGCGGCCTCCAGACAGTACGTCAAGGAACCTAGAGACCAGGCGGAGCAAAACTGGGTGGGTCACGTGTCGTGGACTAAGTGAATCTCACACTTTGGCCACTGAAAGTCATGTGACGTCATGTGTCATCGCAACGGACGTCTCACTGACAAATACCAAGCACCGATTACGCCCTGCATCTTTCTCCCTGTCTGCACGTGTGCCCATGCAGTTCCTCGCCATCCCCTGCAGAAAGCCAAATGCAAGTCCAGTCCTTATCATTCTCTGCCCCACCTCCTTGGACACATCCTACTTCACTCACCTCACTCAACTGCCTGTTCCACTCCCTGTCTGTCCACGTTTTGGTTTTTGTCATCCTGAGCCCCACTTACTTGACATGCTGTGCAGCTGTGCCCCACTCTCGCGTCCTCACCATACTTAGCCTGAAGTCTCAGACAAACCCCCAGCTCGTTACTTATCTCGATTACCTAATGCACTCCTCTTGCAGGTTTGGAGCCCTCAGTGGGCCATAGCCATGCATCAGCCGGAGACGTGGGGATACCTGCAGTTTGCCGGGTCGAGCGATGCCTTGGAACCCTTCGTGCCCGACCCCACCTGGCTACTGAGGAGCTTTCTGATGGAGATCTACTATCGCCAAAAGGTAATCGACGTACTGGATGACGGCTGGCTCCCGGTCAAAATGCTGCAATGCATAATGGCTGTGAGACGCAGGTGACTCAGCTCTTCTAAGCGTTCGTCACTGGCCGGCCCAATGCACAAAGGGCATTGCAAATAGAGATGCGTTGGATGCATCAAGTGCGATTGCAGTTTTCGGCCTCAAATCACTCAGACAAGGACCTGGTAACTATTGAACCTGCGTGAAAGGTTATTACACAACAAGCGAGGTGTTGGAGGCATTACAGGTCAAGTATGATCAAGAGTTTGCGGTTGAAAACCAATGATTTATGGTGAGCCCTGGGCATGCGCCGTGATTTGTGTCTGCAGGGGCGCTGGGACAAGCAGGGCGACTTTGCAGACAGTTTGGCAGCACTGAACCTATCACTGCCAGTTGAGCTAGAAGATGCAAGGCTGCTGGTGCAGAGAACAGAGGTGAGCAGAAGAATCCGATTGCAGCATATCTTGTATGCCTCTTTCCCGCGATGTTGAATTGTTCAGCCCTTGATGCGAAATCTTGGTGCACTATCACAACTCTCCCCTCCTGTAATTGGCACACGCTGTAGGCATTGCCAGGCACGACATCAGGACCCACAAAATTTGCATTAGCAATACCACGTTCCTTATAAGTAACACAGTGGTCACTCTCCTCTTCGCTGGTGTGTCATCTTGGTGTGTTTGTCAGCCATCTTGTGCTATTTATGGCCACCTGCGCTGCAGATATCATTCATTGCCACAGGCCAGATCATGCATACCGATGGCCAGACATGGAGGCGGTTGTACGTGAATGAGGAGGGCCGGCTCACAGAAAAACAGTTCCCTGTGGCAAGCTCTACTTAGTGACTCAGTGAGAGGATCGAAGAAAGGATGTAAAAAGATGTAAAAGGCTGGGGCTACAAGATGTAAAATGATGAGTTGTGCGTCGTGGCACTCTCTAGCAAATTGCTGCTCAGCCTGACTTCCTCTCGTACTTCACTGGGATCCAAACGTGGTGGAGTATGACCTGTTATGCAATCAAATACCGAGGACCCGCTTTACATTCACATATGAACGTTTGAGCGTCAGCCCGTGTTATCCAAGTTGCGATAGATGCTGAGTCCGATCCACGATGGGGATGGAAGTTGATCATTCACACCGCAGCAGGGTCTGGTATTACTGGCAATCTATGCAAACTCAAAATACCGTCAGAACGTAGGCAGCTGCTCTTGTCTGCTAAAGTATCTTTGGCGTTGGCAAGCCAGCAAGTCATGATCTACACAGCCCGCAAAGTGATTGTCTATCATGAGTGCACGTGGCAATTCAAGCACATGCGAGAAGGGGTACCAAACGTTTGCTTTGAAATCCCCAAGCGAACAACTGTACCAAGTGTCAGGAAAAAAGCCATTAGCAACAGTGCTATGAGGCTGCCTTTGTTTGTGCCCCAGGCCGTGTGATGGCTGGCATCTTGGCAGCAAAGGAGCTGCCACAGCCACAGGACGCCTCGCTGTTCGGGTTTGAGCCCACCACAAACGCTCGCCTCATTAAAGTGTCCTCGAACTCAATCTGGCTGCCACGTAGCATCTCAAAGCTGTCTGGATCACACACCACCCGCGCCCCCTCCACTTCAAAAACCCTGCAAAGGAACAGCCAGGGGCAGGGGCTGGTACATGACTGGAGCACTGGCACAGACAGATGAGGTTCACGCAAACGACATATGAGAGGTACAAACATACCATACAGTCACCATACAAAACCAACTCCCTGGACCACCGATTGTGCAAACACCCAGGGCCAGGCCATGCTGAGTGCGAGTCCCATCCATCTATCACCCATCAGTGATGTGATGATGCATATGCATGCAACATGCTGCTTGCGGTACCTACTTGTCTGAATTGGAGGGCGAAGACGTGTCTAGCGAAAACTTGTACTGAAAGCCAGAACATCCACCGCCCTCCACTTCTATTCGGAGCACTACATGCTGCCCTTGGTGAGCTTGCAGCTCTTTTAACCTCTGCATGCAGCATTGTGTATGGCGTGATGAGTGTAAAATGGCGGGTAACCAGCGCTTACAGTGGCTGGTACTGACTGTGCCTGACTTGGCTGACGTGTGTTGCCACGTTGGGTCCATACCTGGACAGCAGAGGGGTGGATGACCAGGTCCCCTGGTTGTGCTGATTGTGAAGTTGTTCCTGCTTGAAGAGGTACTGTTGCGGGTTGCGCCGGGGAGGCGTATAGCCGGGTTGCAAATCCTCGCATGCTCAACGAGCCAGGGTTCCGGCATGTCGTCAGATGTCGAATGCCTGGCCCCTGAACACTTGACAGCTCTTGCGTTTTATGCAATCCGTCTATCAGCGCATCGCGGCAGTGCTGCTGAGCGCGCCTCGCAAGGTGTGTTGCTGCTGCAGCCACAAGACTTCTCATCATGTCAGCTTGTATATGTTACCGAGGCGAAGAGCTGGTCAGGTACAGAAGCATAACAAGCAGCAAAGCACGACCTAAGCTGTCCTCCGTGAAGGATTGAAACGCGCTGCACGTGCGTCTTAGTAACGCCCAGCTCCCGAGACTTGCTTCGCGCCCTCCCTTGCTTGGGCGCAGACTTGATGAGCTGATCTTGCTTACGTTCACAAGGTTGCGTTTGGACCTGACCCGGGTGGTAGCGCATCGCTGCCTGAGAAACACCGGTCGAACCTGATCGCGTTAATACGCGCGGAGGGAGTCAGTAGTCTTTACAGCATCCTTATACATTTCAACTTCAAAAATGGCTGAAAACCTGACTGTAGCGTATGCGGTGCTGGGGGTGTATCTCCTCCTCATCGGCGGCTGCGGCGTGCTGGGCGCCTTTCTCAACTGGCGCTCGGGCCAAAAGCCTCAAGAGAAGTCACTGGGTCTGGTGAGTCACGTAGGTCAGACGCCAAGGTCATTGGATGGGCCGCCAGTGGATCAGCCACCTTTCGCTTTTTCCGACCTGCACAACCCCCTATTTGAAGGCCATTTCCCACAACCCCAATCTGAAGGCCAAACCAACGAATGGCATGAAGGCAATGCCTACGTGGCAGTAACGCCGTGGCAGTACACCCGTCGTGGCGGCTATACGGATAAGGCAACTTAGACCCTACATCTTCTTGCAGCCTTCTGACCTTTAGCAGGTCATCCAAGCCTTCTTTCATTGCGTTGAAGCTATCCTTGCCAACACATGTAAGCCTCGCTTGATGCATTCATTTTACTTGTCCTACCCTTGCTGCTACACAGTTGCGTGAACACTTCATGGCGGGCGCGGGACTTGGATTCATCGCCTGGTTCTTTTCTATGGCAGCAACTCTTTTCAGTGGATACTCAGTCTCAGGCATTGTCAATGAAGCTTACAATGCGTGAGTAGATACATGATACTAATACTAATGATAGTAGATACAGTCCAGGAGTGTGATGGTCTGCTATTCAACCACAGCACATTGGGGCAAGTGTGCACACGTGTCACGCACACACCTCACACAAGGACGCATAAAACACATACATGTCCAACTGGATTCCTGCGCACAGCTATCGTTTTGCGAATCATCGATCATGCCTACAATATTGACACCAAATCGAGCATTTCTGCCGCGAGTTGCGCTCACAGTCCATGGCACCATGCCTGCTTGCAGTGGTTGGACTGCTACCCGCTGGATCCCTGCTGGTGTGGGTGTTTATGGTGAGTTGGGAGGACCGATGCACATGCCGAGCCATGCCGCCATGATCTGGACACACAAGGTTGTCACATCATGGTGCACAGATGGTGTTGTCCTGCTGTGTGACTGATACGACTCTGCGTTGCCGCACACACGCAGTGGGATTCATGGTTCTCGCACCCCGTTGTTACGCTCTGGGCAAGCAGCGTGGTTACATGACCATCTCGGAGCTGATTTTTGAGCGCTACCTGCCGCCATCAGGCAATATCTGGGTAAGAAGATACTATGTGGCTCCTCCTGACCCAGTCTTGGAGGTACTTGGCTTTGAATTCACTACCCACCGCGATGCCTTGTCATCAAAAGCACTCAGTAGACTTGCCCTGCAGCACCTGATCAAAACCTCGTTGACCACTAGCCACCCAGCAGGCCAAGGAAAAATACGCACGCAATCTGGTGATTATGACCAGTCCGGTAACGCCCGTGCCTGCCACTGCGTGGTTGCAGGTGTCCCACGCCCTGCGGCTGCTGAGCTTTGCCTTCCTGCAGCTGCCCGTCTTCACTTACCTCATCACCCAGTTCCGCTCGGTGGGCATTGAGGTGGAGACCTTCACTGCAGGAGGGATCAACAACCTGACAGCGGTGCTGGTGGCCGCTGCAGTGCTGCTCGTCTGTGATATTCTGGGTGGAATGCGCGCAGTGGCGTTCAGTGACGTGCTGCAGGGAGTGGTGCTTTTCATAGGTGAGAAACCTGCAAGAAACGCACCACATGAAATACACCACGTGGGACGTACTGCATGCAACCACGTGCCGGTTGCGTATTTGAGTAGCAAGCAAGTCCATTTGGGGCATGCCATTTGCACGCGACCGATGTATGAGATGATTCAAGAAATGAGGTGATATGCCTTGATTTGAGAGGCACGTTGAAGTTGGTATGCTGTGTCTGGTTTGCAGCTGTCTCAGCCTTCTGATGTCAGCTTTGTATCCGTCCCCTAATAATGCCAAGACCTTCTGTGAGGCAGTTTGTCATGCAGTTGCGACGCCGTTTGTCAAAGACAGACCTGCACTGTCTTATGGCTGTGTGTTCTGGTGTGCTTGTCCAGGCTCCATCATCTTCCTGATCATCGAGTACACGGAGCTGGGGGGTCTGGGGGCTGCCAGGGACTACTGGGCCAACCCCGCCAACCTACCCAAGTGGGTCGCTGAGAAGGGCTGACTGCATGATATGTAGCATGAACACAACACTGTCACTGTGCAGTAGGTTGTCGTTGTCTTCGCTGTTCTTCCAATGTGCTGCAAGGGCAGATATGTACTCGCCATAGATTGCACTGCAGCTCACCTGCCACTTGTTGCCCCATCGGGCTGATGTGTTCCGCGCATGCGTGTACGTAAGTAGCTTGTGTCGTGCTTCTTTCTGCAGGCCCCGCGTGGCCAACATGCAGCTGCTGCCCACCCAGACCTCCGTGGTGGCCTACTTTGACTTTGTTTTCAAGACCACCGTGGCAGCCACCATGTTCCCCCACCTCTGCCAGAGGCTGTTCGCAGCACGCAGCGCACAGGTCATGCGAAGGGGCTTGGCAGGAATGAACTTCACGTTCTTCATCATTCAGCTGTGAGTTGAACTGACCAATCCATGCGCCCTTGCAAACGGATTCCTGCTGCTTTGTGTTCTGCCCATGCTATCCTTGCTCTGCCCAGCTTTGCGCAGCTCCTTGCTCCCAGGCTACATCTCCGTCCTCATACGTTATCAGTGCGCTCCTGCAACAGTGCTTCTGCCCTGTGTCCGTGCTATGCTGTACAACTTGCACTGCCCAGATCACATGCGTCCATGTGTGTGCATGCATGCGTGCGCGTGCGTGTGCGTGTGTGTGTGTGTTTTACATAGCCTTCAGTCCGGGGAGGACTGCTTAGCAAGGGCAAGGGCAGAAAGAAAGTATAACAGCAAGCACAATCTGTACCTGCACCACTGCACCAGCAATACATGCACATCAGTTCGGTGGCTGACCAAACAGGAAAGGGAGAACGTCACATGCGCCCATGTGGCCCCCATGCAGTTCTTCCATGATCACCGGTTGGGTGGCCATCAACGCCCTCCTGGGTCGCATCCAGCCCGGCCAGAGCGCCTTTGCCAGCACCCTGCTGGTGGTGGCTGAAACCGGCACAGGCCAGGCGCTGGCCGCGGCGCTGCTGCTGGCGTCCGGCATCTGCGCCATGATGAGCACTGCGGACTCATCCCTGCTGGCATTTAGCACAATGTGAGTCACGTGTCATGCCAATCCATCCACGTTAGCTTATTCTGCCTTTTCTCGTGTGCACGTGTCACCATGGCTTGGGAAATGCTGGCTGACGGCTTTACGCAAGAGCTTGCTACAGAAAGCCTCTTTGCCCTGTTCACGTGCTATCATGTGAGTCAACTGACATGTCAATGCTGCCATGTGTGCATTTGTTATGTTAACACGCTCTACTGAGACGCTCCAAAGATGGCATGCACCGACACTGGGCGTTTGGGCTGCTTTGCCTGTGCGACTGCCTCCTGCCTCGCTACTTGACGTTATGACGTCACACGCATGCATGTGGTTGCCCTGACGACCTTGGTACCAGGTGGCCATGGCGTGGTCATAGCCAGAACATCTGTTTGGTGGTGCTTTGCTGACAAGGGCACGTCTGTGCACGTTTCTTCCCCAGGTGGATCCGTGACTTCTTCAAGCCGTACGTGTGGCGTGAATCGCCCGAGTGGGTGCAGCTGATCTTCGGGAAGCTCATGGCGCTGGTGGCGCTGTGCATTGGTGTGGCCCTGGCGCTGCTCAGCATCAGGACGGGAAAGCCTGACCTTAGCGGACTGTTCTCACTTCAGGTTAGTGCTGCACCTTGAGATGGATAGCGTCATTGGCCTTGTCCTGTCACGGCCACACTTCACTGGGTGATGACCTGATTGGATGTAGCTACGCTGGATTATGCTTGCTCTGTTGCATCATTATTATGTGCTAGTGCTCTCGCATTGCGCCCCTCTTGATCAGTGTTCCCTTCACTGAAACGCCTCTGAAGTTATTTCATCGGTTTTGCCCGATGGACATGGCAGAAATCCATCCAATCAATCGTTTTGGTACGATGGCCTGTATGATGAACTCTTTAGACTGAAAAAGAAAAAGAAAAACAGATACGGTGCACGATACGTTGTGCGTTTTGCCTCTTATTGGCCAGCCATGTCACTCATCCAGGTCAAGTCATCAGTCAAAGCTCAGACTCGGGATCAAACACTTCAGGAATTTGAATGGCTATAAGAGTCTGGAGCATCTACAAGAACGTACACGCCGTGCAGCTGGCAATTCTTGTCCGATGCGTGCTGCTTCGCTTCAATACATCCTGGGTTTTGTCCGATGCGACCTTGCCAAAAAGCAAAAATCTCGTTGTTTTTCTCCGATGCCAGTCGAGTTTCCAAAATCACAGCAGGTGCCATCGGACAAATGGAAACTTCAAGCATGTGTACAACGCACAACGATGAACGATACGTACAGGGAACACTGCTCTTGATGTCAGTTCAAAGGTGTCATGCAAGTGTTTGTTCTTGCCATTCCGGCTCACTATTACCGCTCTTGGTACAGCTCTCGACTGTTCTCGACTGTGTTGTCGTCTTGCTGACGTGTTGCAACTTTTGTGCTGCTGTCTGCAGACCGTGACCCCTATTCACGTTGCCCCGGCTGTGTGGCTGGGCCTGCACTGGCGTGCACTGCGGGGGGAGGCCGTGCTAGCGGGTATGGTCGTTGGAGGCGCCACCACCATCGGACTTGTCTTCAGCGACCAGAACGTCAAGCGCGCTGTGGGAGACGACATGCTGGACAACGGTGAGGACTGTCGTTGGTTTTGACTTTCTGATGTAGTGCGGCGGCTGTGTAACACAGGGTTGGTCAGTGGCCCTTGGTGGGTCGCTTAGTTGGTGCACCAGACAACAGCAGCGGGCAATGCTTATGTGTACACTGTTTGTGACCAGATTTTATTGGGAACACGGGGCCTGTTGCAGCACTGTGTACAAACTTGATAATGTTCGCCTCGCTTTTTGCTACGTGGTCCGGCGTGGGGCTGGATGGCCATCATGTTGACCTGTGTGCCTGCCTTATCCACGCCTTGCCTGGCATCTGACTCTTGTTCTTGTGTTTGGCTTCACACATTGGATGGAGTTTGGCTTGGTGGTGTGGCTTGATGACCATTCCTTCAACCTGTGCGCTTGGTGACCATCGCACTGACCCTGTGTGCTGCTTTTATCCGCCGCGTGTGCTGTGCAGGCCTTTCCTCCGCCTGGGTTGGCTTCTGCATCAACATGTTCGTGACCGTCACTGTTGGACTAGCAATGCAGTTTGGCCCGTCTCTTTTCTCCGCCACCCGCCGTGCATCCTCCCGCCCTGTACCCCCCATCACTGACGGCGACAAGGCAACTCCCACCACCAGCAAGGCCGAGGACTCCCCGGAAAACGTCCATCCCCGTTACCTGGACATTGGCCCAGAGAAGGAGCCCTTGCTGCACCCTGCCGTGGTTGTGGTCATCTTCCTGACCCTGCTGTTCACGGTGCCGTTCTACTGGGGCATCGAGAGGTCCCCTGGCTACCAGGCGCCCAACAAGTTTGTGGGCGATATCTCGGCCTGGGCCTTTGTCTCCCTGCTGCTCTCCGGTGCGCACAGGGACCAGCCGGCAGGGTTACTTGTGCTACACAAAGTGTCTGCAATCCAAGATGTTCTTGCCTGTCGTCCCTGATTACATGACATTTGCTGAAGCTGTCGAAGCAGCAAGTTAGCTGATGTCTGTGCTGCATGCCATCAATCTGCCAAAGGATCAGCAAATTGGCCTACGGTGCTGCAGCTGTCATCTCCACAGGTCCATCTCAAGCTGTTCCCAACCCTGCACTCTCATGTCATCCTGCTGTGCTCCGTAGGCGTGCTGGCCATCGTCGCTGCTGCTGCATACATCTTCCTGTGGCGTGACTACACGCCTCTGGCCTTCAACTCCCTCCCCTCCTTCCGTACCCTCCCCTCCGTTGTTGCCGCTGCTGACTCAAGTGCTGTTATGGATGACAATGACAAGACCCTTAAGGCCCAGGACTCTTCCAAGGGAGAGGTGGCTATGTGAGCATGTCACTGATCAAACCACATGTGATCTCTCACCAACCCAGGAGGTTGTCCAAGGCTTCTGGGTGCGGATAGTTGCCTTGGGAATGATGACTTGATTGATCTGACTGTCAGCATGTATATGGCATGCTCGGAAACGAACAGGTGATCAAAACAAGCCGATTATTCTAACCAGTTGCTGCAGGTGCTTCTTGACATTAAGGCGTCTGCTTGGCCCATGCTGACTATTGATGTTGACTGTCACCATCTGTTTGATGGGACACTAGGGTGGGGATGTATGGCTGGCGCATGCTCTTTGGACAGCCCAAGAGATTACTGTTTGGAGGAAACTGTTTGGAGGAAACTGTTTTATTCTTTTGCGGCAAAAGCCGAGTCCGAGATTGTATCAGTGGAGGACTCTTTAGCACTGTTTAAGCCCCTGCACTTGCTTTAAGAAGCCGAGTATCAGCCAAGAATGCCGGCTTTGCGCCCCTTGAGCGGGTGTCCAATTTTGTTGCTTTTAGCGTGTTTTCATAGCAGTCAGTGGCTCTCCCATAGCACCTGCTGCCACGGAAATTAGACTACTTTTGCTCGTTGGCCGAATCAAATACTATGTTCGCTGTTGCCTTTTGGCCGGCACATTTGTAGGGCTATTGAGACTGTGTCACATACAGGCACAGCTGCAGGGGCAAAGTCGGGCACAGCCCTCGTTTTATGTTGTACGGCTTTTCCTGTTGCCTCCAAGCCAAGCCTCCGCAGAATTGTGTAAGCGCCGAAGAAGGCGAAAAAAATCCTGAACACGCCTGTCTTGTGTAACCAGAACTGCACTGTTGAAACCTGTCTTGTGTAACCAGAACTGCACTGTGTAACCAGAACTGCACTGTGTAACCAGAACTGCACTGTTGAAACCAGTGTGCTCCTGCCGTGGTCCGCGCTCACATGAAGATGCACAGCACAGGCAGCGTCCTTGCAACATGATAGCCTGGATCTGGCCCCTATGGCACTCAACCTCACTGCAAAACAACCAGCTATGCACCTTTAATGTGGTGGAGTGAGCTTGCATGATGAGTAAGCTGGACAAAGCAGCGGTCAGCGAGCACACACAGTCAGGGCACATCAGAATACAAGATTTTGGGTTGGGACAGTTGGGAGAGCCAGTTGGGAGCCAGTTGGATTTTTCCAGTGGGGTCCAATGTATCAACCCAACTGGCCCAACTGGGACAATCCCAACTAGGATCCCAACTGTAATCCCAACTGGCCCAACTG
>QAXH01006180.1:18322-38153 GCA_004335635.1 Chloromonas sp. AAM2
TGCCACCACCACTTTGTCAGGCAACTACTACTTAGTAATCTGAGTAGTATTACTGAGTAGTATTACTAGTACTAGCTAAGTACTGATACTTGCCAATTTGGGCTGAGGATGATGTGGTATTGCAGACTGTGCGCGCATCACCTGAGGTGTACAAGAGGCCACAATTCGACAGTGTGCGACTCAATGGGGCAGGGCAGGTCGGTTTTGCACAGCTGCGCTTGCTTTTCCGGGCTACCATCACCCTTGCGCTGGGTGAGCCTGAGCAAATGTCATTTGCATTTGTACGGTGGTATGGGCCAGCACCGAATGCAGATGCCACATTGAGGGCGGCAGGCTGTGACAAGCTGCAATGGGACACATTTCACCGCCAGCCACGGTACAGTGTCGAACCCCTCGAGTCCCTCCTGTGCCGAGAGTGTGTCGTGCCTGCCTTGAGCTCACTGAGTACGGTGAATGCTGACTCAGTCGGCAAGGCTATCGTTCTGTTGTTGTTCCAAACTGACTTGTTCCGCTCACTTGTTGATGTTTATGCCAGTGTTATGTTCCATTGCTGTCTTACCTTGAGTCGTTGCTTGATGATGTTACACGCATTCACCAAGTAGAGTATGACACGAGTCATTTTTAGACTAGACACCCATGTAACCGTCATTGGACCACATACTAAGGCCTTCTGAGCATACTTGAGCCCAGGCTAGGCCTGTCAGCGCATATGCAGCAGCTCTGGCAACCCTATTGATGATGGCACAGTTGGGAGCAGTTGGCTAGTTGGAATCCTTGTTGGAAAATTCAGTTTGAGTTACAGTTGTGCCAGGTGGAACGTACGGTTGGACCATCCCAACTGATCCCCAACTGGCCCAACCACAAATCCCAGCATCCCTTAACATTCCGATGCAGCCGTTCTGGGTGTGATCAGTTGTGGCTAGCAGGAGCTGCAAATTCGTGCACAGACCCACCCTGCGAACCCATCAACCCTGTTGCAATAAGATGGTAATGCAAGGGCCTCTTAGCTACCGGACAACTCTAAGTGGTTGGCGTGCTCGCCGTACTTGAGCAGAAATGTCCTTTGGTGTTCACAGGCTTCTACTGGGAGCTGTTTCACCATTTGACAACGTGCCGTCCATAGTGACCACTGGCATTTGCTTGATTTAGGCTGTGTTTTGATGTAGGTATTTGACTGGGTTGCTGCCCACCATTTGACAAGCTGCCGTCAAAGAGTCCGCACGTCACCAGCACTTGCCAGCTTTCCATGCCCATTCTGACGCATGCATTACAAGGGTATAGATCAGGAAAGAATCTATTGGTTTAGCATCAAAACGCAGCAATGCAAGCATGCCATAGACGTTCTGAGGCTTAAGTCAGGCCCTCTTTTGCCTCCAATGCAAATGTAATGGGTGCAGACAGGCATGGTCCACCCGTGTACGTGGCCTCAGAAGCAAACAAATTGCTTGCAAAGACCAAAGCTGCTTGACAACGATTGTCAGTAGCCGGCAAGGAAAAGAACGATGCACACGGTGTTGTCCGCAGCCAGGAGCATCTTTGATCTTGGGAAGCCAAACTAAACGTTCAAACTGGCACACACTGCAGGGTGCCGCATGGTAGACATGCTGTGCGCAGTGCATGCGAACATCAGACCTTGTGCATGGCGTTGCATGTCAGGCCAAGTCAATAGTCAGCGTTTGGATCAAAAGCCGAGGCTGATGGTCAAGCCTGCTGCTGCAGCTGAGGCATGGCATGCTGGCATGCAGGCTCCAGGTGCCCGGATGGAAAATCGGCAGTCTTGCCCATCAGCAGTTCAGCTGATCAATCAGAGAACGTTGGCTTGTTGTCCTTTTTACTTTCCCCTGGCGCCTTCTTGTTGACGGTCCTGTGCAGGACAAGCAGCATTTCAAGTTGCGGAGCATGCCGACGGTGCTCAAGAACCTGGTTGCTCATAATAAAGGCTGTATGTGCTAATGATGTATGCGCGTCAGGCCCAGTGGCGATACTCACTTGGGGGCGGCTGTGTGTGCGCCACCTCCCACCGCCAAGAAGCTCCGAAAAAGGTTTGAGGATGTGTCGTAGATCATCTTAACTGCGTCTAGCGATTTCAGAAGACTGCTTCAACTGCGAGAGGGTTCTGGCCTGGTTTCCGGCACTTCGGCAAACAGTTTTGGAGGCGTTCACGTGCTCAGATCAAAAGTTAGTTGGTCGTTGGCATCCCATCTTGGCGTGCCAGCGGGGGAATTAGCCAAACTGTTCCGCTCACCATGCTACAGGAGCATGGCCCTAGGCATTGAGTGCACATAGTCTTGCCTCAACCCCTGCCAGTCATGTGCATGGGGTAGCAGTGCAGTCCTGAGCTGCAGGCAGCTCAAGCTTGGCCTGATGGCGGAAGGCGCAGCTTCATGGGAGGCCCTAGACAAGGAGCTGTCATCCATGGTCGATCTCTTCTCCACACTGATCAAGGCATCACGCATCCCAGACGATGAGTCAGACCAAGTGAGGCGGGCCAAAACATTTCACGTATATGCTCTATTGACACAATGCTGAGCTTCCACAGCATCGTCTTCCTGGCGCAAACTGCACTAAATGTATCGCTCCAGACATGTCACAAACACACTACACATGTTGCTTTCAGTGCGTGCAGCATGCGACCAGAACACGGCAATGAATTCAGCAATGGTGCACACCCCACGGGACATCAATGAGCAGGGCTACATCTTTGCACAAAATGCAACACGACCGACCATCAGCTTGCTGGCAACAGCCCTTATTGCAGAAAAGCGCAGTCAGTTTCTGCTGTTCAGTTCCTGCTGTTCCTGCTGTTCACCAGCTGTGAAGTTGCCAACCGGCTCTTCAACCCTGTGCGTGTTACATAGCTTTTGTCTCACCCTGGACAGCAACACCATCACAAAATGAAGGGCTGAACATTACCTTAAATAAAAACAAATCTCATCAGCATGTACACCTTTGGACGAACGACCACGCAAGCGTCGGCGCGTGTAACATACGCATTGCAGCTTGTGTGGGTCAGTGCATGCATGTGGATGATGTCAAGTGCACGAACAGGAAAGTGTGATGCGACAGCCCTCTGATTTGCCCATGCAGCTGAGCATGCGTGAGGGCCGCAAGGACCGAGCACCCGGGGACCTCTTGGAGGTGTGGGCTGAGAAGTTGGTGCAGGCGGCCCACAGCGCACTTAGGCATGTGGGGGCCCTGAAGGCAGCGGCGGCATTCTCCGACTTTGAGGTAAGGAGTCCTACCAAGCTGGACGAATTTCTATAGTTGTACTTCATCAGGGAGGGAAGAATGAGGGGAATCATTGCAGTTCATCAACGTACATGCAAAAGTGCATTGGGAGCAAACCCACCCGCCACGTACCACCCACGATTCAAATTTTTGGCCTGTGAACTCGCCCTACCTGCCAGCCATCCAGGCTCACCTCCCTGGCTCATGCGCGTACATAATTGATTTCTTTATACAGATCGAACGTTACGGTCTTTGGGGTGTGTCGTTTCTGTTAGGCTGGGCTTGACTGTCTCACAGCATGTACACATAGCTCGTGCTGATCAGAGCTAATTCTCAGGACGCAATATCTGTGAAGCGCGCGCTTTCAGCGCTAGAACACTCACAGTGTGGATCTCAACCTCACAAGATTGTCCATCATGTACGGCTGGGTCTTCAGTCCTTAGATACCACCATCAGCAGTGCAAGGCCTCTTTAGCCTTCAAACTAAACTGACTGTTCTGAAACTGCTGCTGAAAGTCCTTCCTCACATGTTTTGTTTTGCCCACGCAGGTGCTCATGTCCCGGGTGCGCTCCACCCGCTTTGCCATGAGCACGGAGGAACAGATGGTGGCCAGTGCCCTGACTGAGATCCGCTCGGATGCCGGCGCCCTCCTAGCGTCCCTCGAGGACAGCTACTTCTCCACCCCGCACCGAGGCCGGCCCGTGTCCGGGGATGTGACTGCGGAGATAAAGGAACTGGCAGCCGTGACTCTGGAGCTGGCGGAGAGACAGGACACGCTGAGAGGGCCGGGCGGGGGCAGTGGTGGGGGCGGCAAGCCTTGATGTCCGTCGGTGGTGGTGGTCACGGTGCTTTGATGAGCGGGGATGAGACTGTTGGGATGCTGCATGCCACCCTCATGTGTGCAGTTTAATAACTGGTGGGGCGGCAAGCCTTGATGTCCATGGATGGGGATGATGTTGTGTAGAGATGTTGCATCTCACCCACATGCACTGAGTGCAAACGGTCTCCGCCCTGATGGCAAGTGTTGGGGACAGCAGGAACTCGGAAGGCTTCCCAACCTTACTTGCAACTGATGTCAGCTGAGAGGGATTGGCTAGTGTGTGCCTCATGATTATTTATGCGTGTGCTGCTCTTGCGGCAAGCACCAGTGTTCCTCATGCTTTTGACAAGCTGCACCGCCTTGTGCAGCAGGAGTGCATTGAGAACTTGGCCACCTTGGCATGGCGTGTGTAGGTGTGTGGGTTGTGGTTCATGATGCAAAGCTCTGGTATTGTTTGGTGCAACAATACTGTTTTTCATATAACATGCACCAGGTTGGGTCTAAATCTCCATTCGCCAGATCAGGATTGCTGAAGTTGTTGAGGCTGTATGTTTTACTACCTGTATGTGCACAGTCAGGTAGTACTTGGTTTGCCACCATACCATCTACTGCAACTGTCCAAAACTTGAACCCAGTCAAGCCGGTAAGCTGTGACATGTGGCTTTGACATGGCACAAGGGTATGCCCAAATGTGCTATGGCAGGGAGTAGCGAACTCCACGTTCAGTTCGGTTTACTGAACAGAGAGTGCTCACGCCTGTGCTTTCTGTGGAGAGCAGGCCTGCAGTGGGCCCTGCAACCCACCGTCTTACCGCACCTGACAGCATGCAACTCATGCTCTGGCGATGGGAAAGGGAAAGCAAAGCGCTCATGTGCTTGGGTAGACCCACATCTGCGCTCTGAGGCAGAATAAAGCAGCAAGCAGTTCTTGGGGTGTATGCTGCAAAAACATCGCAAGACTGACCTGGATTGCTAGGTTGGGTGGCGCCTGGTGGGGTGTAACGGTGCAACGGGATTGGTACCGTTGCTGCCTATTCGCATCGCTGTGCTGTTCTCATTCTGTTAGCCGTTTCTCTCATTGACATCTGTGACCTTAAGTATCTTGATCTCTGACCGGTCTCGGGACCGAGGACTATCTGTAATACTCGTGTCGTGTCACCAAGAGGCTTTGAGGCTTCCCTCTTCAGGCGGTGCCAAGTCGCGAACACACACATCAACAGCAAAGCAACAGTGCGCAGTACCAAGAGCACGCTGCACAACAACAAAGTGTGCCGATTATTGTTGGCTGTCGCTGTGGGGCAGACTGTTCCAGTTGTTTGTGCTCGCATGTGTGTACTTGAATCCTAGCGATGCTGGATGCGGGCTCCTGTGATGCAGACGAGTGCAATCATGCACACTTATTCACCAGTTGCCTAACGGGGCTTTGTCTGAACCACGTGGCATCAGATTGCTGAACACAGATGACTATTCGGCATTGGCATGAACTGAGCAGCAAGACCGTCCCTGCTGCTGATCAGCAGACTGCAGTTTGTGTTTGGCAGTACTTGCATCGCAAATCAAAGCACGAACCCCAGTCCTGGCTACTCGCTGCCATGCAGGCAGATGGAGTGTCAAAGCAGAACACAACAAACCGTTGCTTGTCCTGGCAGAGAGAGAGCGCAGCACAGGAGTAAAGCGGCTTGCACACTGCATTTCAGAACTCCTAGATCAGGCTGGATGTACACTTCAATCAATGTAGCAAAAACAAAGAAGGTAGCAGTTGCAAATCAGAGTGTTGCAAATCAGGGAGAAGTCAGCATGCCTGTAACAACCTGAACTGCACTCAGTAGCACACCCACTCATCATGCAAGTGCAAACATTCTTAATCATCAGGCAATAGCCTTCCCGCCATGTAAAGCCTGGCTTGTCATGTGTTGCTGGACCTCGGATATGTGTGGAAAGCATGGGGGGAAGGCATGGGGGGAAACCATAGGGTGACCACCCTCTGCTGCCCCTGAGTGAATACCTTCTCTTTGGTATCAAGAGCCAGGAAAACGAGGACACGCTAGGGAGGTGGACGCTGCCTTTGCGCTTGCCCAATGCTGGTTAGACAATCATGCGAGACTGGGCATAACAAGCACCAAGCACTGCGCAGCTTGTCTTGCGACGTCCAAGGTCGTCTTGCGCTAGTGCTGAATGCACCGTGACATGCACACGCCGTAGAAGTTGATGCACTGGTCGTAGTGAGTGGCAAAGAATAAGTGCCCCCCACCACGGCTTGTCCCTGTGGTGCAGCACAACAGTCACTAAGCATGTCGTCACCACACATCACTGAACCTCAGTGCTTTTTGCTCCGCTTCGGTTCTCTGAGTGAAGTAAACCGATTTCCATCCTGCCCTCTCTTGCCATTGCCCTTGCCTTTGTTCCCTTGCTGCTGCTGCTGCTGCTTGTTCAAAGACTTGGCCATTTCAACATCTGTGATATCTACTCCTGCCAGCTTGGCTGCAGCAGCTGGGAGACTAGTAGCAGTTTCTGTGCCTTGCACCCCTGCGCTGGGACCCTCAGTAACCTCTGTGGCTTGCACCGGCCCGAAAGAAAGGCGTCCACGCCCTGCTGCAGGCGGCAAAGGCGTGCTTTCATAGATGATTTTGCATCGAGCTGGAGCGTGGATGGGCGGCTTGGATGAGTCAGCATCAACCGCAGAGGACTCGTTTTGCTGCTGTGGCATCTCAGATTCTGTCTCCTCCTGCAGCCAAGGTGCACACCTGGTTGCCTGCTGATGGTGCACATGCAAATCTTGAGTGTGTGGCTGGATGGCAGGATGGCTGGGCAAGAGGTGGCGTGTGCAGACACATACCTTAGCAGGGGCCTGCTGTTCCCGCTCGTGCGCCTCCTTCAGCTTGACCTTCTCGGTGGCCCGTTGCATGAACTTCATCTGCATTAGCCTGCTGGACAAACCGGGCTGCTTCTTTGCGTCCGCCATGGCAAGAGGAAACACGTCTGTGACTTGGCGCCTGATGAAGCTTGCTGGTGGTATGATCCCATGCATGATTGTTGCCTGCAGGAGTGGCAGGGTGGTTGATGCCCGTTTTATGTGGGCTCTGCTCAAATCGCAGGAGGGGCTCCAGAGTCGTGATTTTATATACAAGAATCATGTCGGCGAGGCGTTTGGCGCAGAACCTGGTCCCACAGCTGACTCGCGGCTTCCGCACCAGCGGGGCTGCAGGGGCTGGCGGAGGCAAGAAAGGCGAAATGTCTCACTCCGAGCTCGTCCATGGCGACGGCCACCAAGGCTTGCGACCGGGGTACACTTATGTAAGTAGTCGAACGCGACAGGCGTGTCATCTCACCCACCAGAACCCCAGCTTGCGGAACTGCTTGCGGGAATGCGATGCTATGCGGACTTGGGACCGGGCGCTGTCGCATGCGCTGATTTGCAACTGATGTTTGGACTCGCAGGATTGGGAGCATGGGCCACACTACCTGCGCCCTGACATGGTGAGGCTTTACGCAGAGGATCGCAGACCAGCCCCATATCGTGCGTCCGCGCTGGGACCTTGATGGACACAGCGATTGCGCCACTGCATTGTTACTGTTGTGCTAGCGCATCAGGACAGGACATCGTTTTCATTCAACATCCAGACCTTTTGCCTCGCCTGCAGATTCCCAACTTTAAGACCAAGTACGCCATCTTCATGCCTACAATGTTCGTAGTGGCCTTTGGAATTCCAGTGTTTGCCGTCTGGTGGCAGCAGAGCAAGCTCAAGCAATAATCAATGGATGCATGGATGGCAGTAGTGAAGGCAGCTCTGGAGATGGCGACACAGCATGCCGGACAATGCGTCTACTGTATCAAGCAGATCAGGCATGCAGCACGGAGTAAACCGGCGCCTCGTCAAGGTACTCTTGAAATACCCTCAGCATCAGAGCTGAAGGCAGTGTTTGCAAAGCAGTGTTTGTTGGAACGGCTTCATCCTGCCAGCCACAGTGATTGTGGCATTTAGACATGTTAAGAGACAGAGGTGTGCGCCTCATTCTAACTGCACGGGCTTGTTTTTGTCTTGTTGTCAACGTGCACGCTGCAACTCTGCGACAGAGGCATGGGCGTGGCATTGGTGCACGATGTCACCAATGCAGTGTAACAACAGTCTCTAGGCTTCAGATCTCGGGCTTTCATAGGCTTCAGCTTTCCAGACGTTGCCTGCAATGCACCAGATTCACAATTTTGTGTGTGCTGCGATGCACATGGACGACAGGCAATCACAGCTCATGGCAGTGCCAAGTGATGGCAGGCTTTGTACCCTCCTATCATGTGATGTGTACAGCGTAAGACAGTACAACACGACAGCAGCAGTACTACTTCCAGGCCCAGCAGTGCACTGCACCCAGCAGTGGAGTGTAGGTTGTAGCCTAAAACTAGATCTGCAGTGATGCTAGCAGAACGGAACTCAGTGGCAGCTTACATACAGCGCAGCGTGCAATTTATACAAGCACTCGCGTGCAGCTCTGCAGCACGTGACGGTTCTCTCAAATACAAAATTCCTCCCAAATGTACATCTTTTCCATTGCTTTGAATCCAGAAAAGGCTCCGTGGCATAAAACACCCGAAAATCACCAAATGCACATGACAGTTGCTAGTTCAGAAGCCAACGCAGGTCATAGCAGCTCACTCAACATTAAGTAGTACATGTTCTCAGAAGCAGGCGCTTATGAGCCTTGAGCAAACAGCAACTTGAAAGCAACGCAACTTATCTTCACTCTCCTCTCCAGGCACCTGGCGCTGATCGCATGACAGGAACACAACTCGTAAAGAATTCGTTCTGCATTGAGCTAACAGTGAAGACCTAACTTCAACAAGGAATAAAAGTCTGATCATCTCGCTGCAGACCCTTCTGCATCCACATCCTGCGGTTTCACGGTGTTCACACTAACAGCGATCTCAAAACTGCAACCGTTGACACCTGGTTGAGCTACTGCCATACCACCCCCTCAAACAGCTGTGCGTAGCTCAGCAGTGGTGCAGTCTTCTCTGCAATGATCTCCACCACCTTTCCGCTCGCTGCCTTTTCCGTCAGCGATGCCACACACACTTCAGCCACCTGCATAGAGCAAACATGTGCCAGAAAGGTCAGTAATTACTCCACAATCCAGTCCGGCTGTACTGACGCCAAAACTCAGTGGTTTCCCAAAAAAAAAATTGTTGTACCAATTTCTACTGAATATGGTATGCTCACCAGTAAACATAATGATTTTATTCGTTTTACATACGTTCATCTCTCTTAGCTGTACACTATATACACTTAGCACTAAACTTCCATTATGCTGTCCTGGTGGTTGAAGTTGCCCGCGTCAGAATAACTCATGGGCCATCCATTCAAAGTCAGTAGCCCTGCCTGGGCGTACGTGCTGACATTCGGAGACAGGCAGACTGTGACTGCGCACCTGGCGGCGTAGAATTTTGCCTGCGGGCTGTCGGTTGCTTGGAGGCAGGCCGTAGTACCCGGCCGGCTTGATGACCAAGTTGCCAGCGGTCTCCCCCTCTCCAAGCTTGGTTTGCAGGCCGCCTGCATGCGCCATGGGCTCAAGGGTTTTGGATACCAATCGGCTCTAGGCTGAAGGTTTCATGTGAAAACAACACGGACCACCGGTTGAGCGATAGATACAGCGATAGCGCTTGGCAAACCACGGCAGGAACTGTTGCCCTGGAGCCAAACAGAGCGACAGCACTGAGGGCACACCACGCGGAAATCACCGGCTCAGTCAGATCGGTTTCCAAGCGTCGCCCTGCAAGCATGTGCTATGGCAGGTGCATGCTTCTCAGAAGGCTGCCAACTTGCTGCCTCACATAAGGAAAGAACCCAGCCAACACTGTTGACTAGACTATGGATAAATACCTGTCATCGTCATTTTTTATGTTTATCAAGGACTGCCAGCTTCCTTGTTTGTTGATTTTGCTGATTTTGTTGAGCAAGTTGCCTCGCCTACTGTAACTAAAGCTTCGAGCACCAACGCTTTGTGTCATGAGCCCCTGCCTCCCGGACTAGCCCAGGACTCTGGCATGAACCCTGCTTCCCCCTGTTCTCCCGTCACCACACTGATACCAGTGTTGTCCCAGAACTGGCAAACATCTTTTTGAGACTGCTTGCTGGGAGTAATGTCCCATTAATGTCCCATGTCTCCAGCGTCACATGCATGATCTAGTGTCTCACCTGGGCGCACGACCGTGTAGTCCAGTCCGCTGCGCTGCACAAACTCCTCCTCGCGCTGCGGTGCACATGGGCAATAACAGCTCATGGCAGTGCAGAGCAATGGAATTGCAAAGGGACTAAGCCATGGGACAGGACATGTAATGAGGCTGGCGGGCAAGGCGCTGAACAGCGGAGCGAGGGGCAGACCCATACGCACATGACACGCGCAGTGTTGCATGCACACATGCAAACAGGATTCAGAGATGAGTCGCCCTTCCAGCTGCAGGCGACATGTCCACAACACCGTTTGTCATCCGGACAAAAGGTAAACATCTAGGCTTAGGATGGTGGGTGGTGTAGATTTGCTGGTTGGGTGTTAACAGGTCACATACCCGTGGGCTGCTGTGGTGTCTTGAGCACGCATGGGTTCTAAGAGCCATTTTGGCAACCAAGCCTAGATTTGCGCTGGATTTGACAGTTGATGGTAAACAAGCGGTAAAGAAGGCTCTTACATTCTACTGTTTAAGTCGAGTTGGACACTTGCCTTGGTGACAAGTGTAAACTACTGGATGGCTGCCGGTGGTTAAAGAGGACTGATGCAGTGTTGAGATACTTTGACTGATGCTGTGCAAGTTGATTGAATGAAGGCTATCAACTACCATTCTTAAGAATGGTTGATATTTCGCCTTGGAACTGGTGCAGTCCCAAGATACTTGCCTTCTTCCAGAAGCAAGTTCCCCAGAACAGGTTGAGTGGGTTGATGATGTCGTCTGTTCCGATGGAGGTGACGAGGACAAACTTCTTCAGCTTCTTCTGGGCACTGACGGCAACAAGGTTGGCCACACCCTCAGATAGGTTGTACGAGCCAAAGGGGTCGGTTATGTCAGTTGTTCCTGTTGCACAGATGATGGCGTTGCACCCCTCCAGGGCACCTGGAGCGCAGGGGAAGACAGGTACAGGATTAGCTGCTGTGCATGACAGGCAGTTGTGAACATGGCATGCAAGATTACAGGTACAAGATTAAACGCTGCAAATCATAGGCGTTGGTCAACATGTCATGCACAGGATCGGGGCGGTGATGTGCATGTTGGTTGAGGCAGAAGGAGAGTGCGTAGTAGAGAACCGTAAACACTGTAAATATGCAGTGCAGAGAAGCTGGCCGGTGACGTCGTTATCATTCCATGGCTTTGCATGGTTCAACCCATGGTACTGCAGTTGGTGATGTGCATGATGGTAAAGGCAGAGATACAGGTCCTGGCATGCACTTGCCTGGCAGTGTTGCGTACTGCCGGACATCAGCCCTCACCACCTCCACCTGACCGCTGGTCACACCAGGCAGGACGGATCTCTGCAATGACACATCAGCACACGCATTGCTCGAGTCACTATCATTGTTGTCAGTGTGCGCTTGTCACAACTGAGCCTAACCTTGCTGCATGCTGGTTGCGGTGCAGAGCATCAGGCCAGGACAAAGGAGGCATGAAGACCAGGTGTCAATTGCTTGCACATGCAAACTGGCATGGAGACATGCGTGGATGTGGAGTAGAAATGTAACGAACAGAGCAGTACTGGTTTCAGGGCAGCCATCAGCAAATGGCTGTGCAAGCTGCTTCAGCTATATCGTGTTCATGTCTACTTACCGCTTTGCTGGTGTCCCGCACAAGCGCCCTCACAGGCACATTCTGCTCCACAAGCACCTCCACCAACCGCCTGTGCATCATGTGGCAAAGACACCATGTGATTCCCATGTGGTGTGATTCCCATGCAGTGTGGCTTTGAGTTTGTGCGGCATGTGTGTGAATGTCGGGGTTCTGCAACAACGAGGAAACATGGATCGTGCCCGTCGCTTGAAATGCAAGCTTTGCTAGCGGAACTCAAACCTGCTCTTTACTATGGCGCCAGGTGTGACATTGGACGCCATCCAAATCTGCCCATGCCCGCATGCTTGCAGCACATGCCATGTGCAAGGGTGTGCCCACCTGCCCACTCCTCCTGTGGCGCCTGCCACAAGGACTTTAAATTCACTCAATGCCTTGGTGTCCAGAGCGGGGCTGATCGTGGGGAACGCGCCAGGGCCGGCTGCAGATGTAGGGCCCATGCGTTGAGTTTCTGAGCACACACAATCGACAACACAGGAAGTCCCACCAGTGTGCTTTCCCAGAAGCTGCATGCACAAGTGTTAGACTTGGGCTCGTCCACGAGATGCATGCCGTTGATAGAAGCAGCAGTTGTCCTTGGTATGTGGCTCCGAGACAGTAGGTGGCGTGGCACCGGTGTGAACTCACTGCGAGCATGGACATCCCGCACGAAGGCTGGTACTCTTGAAGTTGTGCCTGTGCGTGCTGGCAAGGCATGGCGTGCCTGCATTATGAAACACTGCCTTGGAAAGTGCAGGTGGATACTCGTCCGTGAAGTTGGAGCTCAACTGGCAGCTTGCGATTCCGTGCGTGCTGGATGTAATGTGATAATGTCTCGATGACTGTTGTGACTTTCTGATATCTCTGGCTACTAGAGGGACAAAATAACAACAGCAAAACGGGCTGAGCCAACCGACAGCGGCACGGACATGTCTCCAGCGAGGAACGAGACATTCACAATCCGCAAGCGTCATACTGCAACCGGGTCTACATCTGTCAGCGCGGCTCGCTGTGCATGCCTCCGCAGTGACATTTCTCCCAGCATCCAAACAAGCTCTGCTGCAATGCATCACACACAGCGCACCGTGTTTGTGCTGGACAAGCCAAAGCCATTCTGGTACTCAGGAGCTGGAGTCCTTCTTCTTCTGCTGCTAGCCGGCTCATGGTAAGTTGCTCACATCGAAGGGGGGCGCATGCACACGTCACGATACCTGGCCCGCAACATGCAGGATGGAATAAGCACCGAATCAATTGTAGATACAGCGGGCGCACGCCTCAATCGCGGCACATTTCTGGGAGGGTACGGAATGACATGTCGCGAACGCAGTGCTGGCTTTCCCAAAAATCCAGGCAGTGCCGGCCAACGCTGAACCATACAGCATTCATTTGCATGCCTGTGGTGGCGTCGTCTCAAATGCTTTGTCCTCCCTGCTGCGCAGTTTTCAGGGATACCGCTGGGTGGCGGGCTCTCAGGTGAGCAGACGACGGCAGCAGCAATTGATACACGTGGATTGAAATCCATCGCGATGGTGCATGAGTTGGTGAAAGTGGGGGGCGCCGCGTCACAAACCCTACTCTTTTCCATCGTGCTGCGCAGGTGGAGCAGGTTCCCACCTACAAGCCATTCAAAGCCAGCTTCTTGGGACGCAACTACAGGCTTCGCTTGCAAGAACAACAGGTACGATTCTACGGCCGGTGCAAGCCATCGGGAAGAAAGTGGAATGTGACAATGCCTGTTTGTGAGTAGAAGACTGACTGTGCTGCACATTGCTGCCTGCAGCTGATCGACAAGCAAAATGAGATCCTGAGGCTTCAATACGAGATCAGCAAAGCCCAGCTGAACATGAAACTTCAAGCCAGCACCATGGAAGCTGCAGCCAACATGATTGTAGCGCTTCAGGTGCGCGGCATGCTGCTACTCAACATCATCTGATATGCTGCCATCGGCCATCGGCTCACTTGGGCTTGACTTGGGCACACCTCTGCCTGCTCACGAGCATTGAAGGGGTGTATGCAAAGGTACATCAGTGCATGCAACAGGGTAGCAGTGTACCTCTCCTAGTGTACCTGCATGGGAGCTGTCGGTGCAGCTGCGCTCCTGACAACAGCAAGCCATAGGCCATGCAAGTACCTCCCGTGGGGCACCATGCACTGTAATGTGCCCATGCACCTGATCTACAAGCATGCATGGTGACGCAGGACGCCTGTTCAATGCATGCGCTACACAATGCCCATGCATGTACATGCCATGCCATGACTGACTTCCCATGCTGCATACATACATCCTTGCAGGAGCGTGAGGCCCGGGAGCGCAAGGATGCTCTTAAGGCCAAATCCATCCTGGCTGAGAAGGTCAGCGCGCGTGCCGCCTGCCAAAGCAAGCGGTCAGGTCTAGAGAAGCAAATGAGTGCTTGCGGGGAGCAGCTGGATGGCATGACTGCCAAGCTGCGAGAAGGGGACTTAACACTGGGCCTGCCCGCTGTCCAAACCCAGACCAATAACAGGGTTTGGAGGGGACATGGTACCATCATTCAGCGGCGTACGCGGCCTCCAATGTGAGTGTGGTTCACTCTGTGAATCATAGGCACGTGCGTGAGCAGTGGCTCAGGGGCACACAGTCACGAAGACATTTGTCCTGAGCTTCCTGCACTGGATCACCTGCCTGGCAAGGCAGAGCAAAACACAGGCAAGGAGAAGGGCAAGGGAGGGCAAGAGGGACATCGCTCATCTTCACTTCACTCAGAGAACCGAAGCGGAGCAAAAAGCATTGAGCTATGGTAATGTGTGCAACGATGTGCCCAGTGGCTTGCGTGCTGCGCAAGATGGCCAAGAGCTGGGCGTGGGGCACTTGCCCCGGTGCTACCCATCACCAAGGGTTCAGTCACCATGAGCTTGCATTCAGCACTGCAGTATGCTTGGTGTTTTGATGGCACATGGCTGGAGCTTACCGGCTCAACCCAGGACAGCCTCAATTGCTTGTTTCATATGAGGGAAAGGCGTGTTGCACGCACTTGCTGGAGCGGAAGAGCAGTTGGTGCTTGTTGTGCTCGGCGCCAGAGGCACTGGAACTCCCACTGGGCAGCAAAGGCCGGTTGCTTGTGCGGTGCTATCCCATGGTGGTTTTTCCAGCGCATGCCCCAGGACCAACACATGAGGACTTTGGGCACACATACTATCAATCATGTAGGCATTCTGAGTCATTCATTCTGAGCCAGACCCACTTTGCGGAATCCGAAGTGCCAAACAGGCCTCCAGGCTGCTCGTTTGACTTCAAGTGCACCGGATTCATCGGACTTGACAGGCCTGATGTGACTCGCCACCATGCTGCACATACAACACACGACACAAACCTGTGATTTATAGCAGCATGTGCAAGGCCTTAAGCTGCCTGTTGATGCCATGAGATGCCTACATGATGATGACACTCCATGCATGTGGCGTGCGTCACGGGGCGCTGGAGTGCACCTGGGTAGGCGCCTGCACGCCCATGGCGTCCGACTGCCGTTTGATTGCGGTGTGAGACTGTCTAGATTAGCTGTTGTAGGCACCACCTTGGACATGGCGCTTTCCATGCACATGGCGTGCAATCTGCACAGACAGTAGGAGTGAACATTCAACAGGCGTGTTCATGCTTTGGGGCCATGCTGATCTGTTGACAGCCGTTTTCATACGCCTGTGGCAGTGCCAGCACCCCAGAAGCTGAAGGCTGTTAGCCCAGCACACGAGGAAACCGTTACGTGTGAGTTGTCATTGACATGTGGAAACGTTGGAAAGGAACAACTAAACTTTACGTGTGGTTGCTGACATTCTGACTGCTAGGGGGTAGGCTACGTTTGTTACCTCCCCCTTGTAGACGTGATATGCCAGCATGACACCATATGCCATGGCTGGGGTCAGCATTATGATTTCAATGCTGTGAGAACTGCCAAGTAACAGTACTTCAATCTGTTGCTCTCATAGCAGTTGGCTTTGCTGATTGTGCAATTGCCACCATTCATTAATTCAGTTTTGTATGATTTGTTCTCTCTCATTCTGATTCTCATTCTATCTCATTTAGAAACGGGCCTTGCCCGATTTGCAAGGCGTTTGTCCTGTGCAGTGCTTTGGCTATTGAGCCTCAGCCATTGTGCACAAGAAGTAGATGCAGTGCTGGCGAAGGCGCTTCCAATGGCAAAGTGCGTGGGAGTACTACACTTTGTGCCCCCGACACTTAATAGAACTTGATACTTGTTGTACTGCCAATCAGGCAGTTTGAAACACAGGCACCAAGCCTTGGTGTGAGAAGAGTGGGCCTGGGTTCAGCAGCTGCACTGCAGCTAAGCAACTGCAACCCATACCCAGTCTTCTGACACTGAGACACAATGATGCGACAGGAGCTTCTTCCGTCGTCCGAGGTTTGTGTTTGTCAACTTAATGGCCTAAGCGAGCAAAGGCGCCTATAGAGCGACCTGCCACGGCCTGACCAGACTCTCAATGTAACTGCTCAAGTATTTGCGTCTCTGATTTGCGTTCCTCCACAGTGTCATCTACAGCGTTGATGTCCCAGTCATCAATTGTCAGCCACAGGCACCACAATACACCTTACAAGCACTGCACGTAGGTTGCCAGTCCACCGTCGAGCAGCGTTCCATAACCCTTGTATACAACTTGCTGCTGTGAGCTCCACAAGACTGGCTCGGGTTTGGGCCTAGGAACAGGCTGCACACTTTCACTGTTACAGTCGCCAGGACAGCCGACAGCAAAGTCAAGCAGCCTTCCATTTGTCCTGTGTGCAAAGCGCTGATTGCTTCACAGAAAAATAAAAAGTTTGCCAGTTCTGGGACAATTTTGGGACTGACATTGGAGCCAGTCTTTGTAGCTTTTGATGAATTGCGCAACGATCAGTGCCAAAGGTCGAAAATTTGAAGACACCGTTGTTGAATACTTCGACGAGTCCCTGTGAGAACCACGCACAGCTAATTCCACACCAAGGATGACACTTGCCCCCCCACAACGGGCACTTACAACACCAATTCCAGTGGCGTTATGAAAGATTGTCCCAGAACTGGCAAACTTCTTTTTTTTTGGGCTGGTTCTCTTGGCTTGGCTTCCAGATCCACCTCCTGACTTGACCTCTGTGCTTCAGTTTTGTTGCTCAGGGCAGGCTTGAAGGAACATTTATCCTTGTCTCAGGCATGGCTTGCTAGCGTCCGTGCTCAGTGCGTCTGGGGGCCCCGGCTGTGCTTTCTCTTCAACAGCGGGTAGACAAATCATTGTTACATGCCAACCACAAGTGGCGATCAAGCGAAATAACTGCAGGCCATCACTGCAAGGTCAAAAAGGCGTCTGCCATAACTGTAGATTTAAAGTCAGCTGATTCACACGTCCAGGAGCTGTCACATGCTTGAATGTAATGAGACGCCAGCCTGGTATGCGAGGCTTGGCACATTGGACGCTAGGCATATTTGACATGGCTCACGACCAAGCAACAAGCTTGTGAAATCGTTCATGCTGTATCGCCCGCCAGTGCAATAGGACGGGGTGCATCACCGAGAGAGAGCGAATGGATGGTGGCCGCATCGGGGTCAGCTGCTACAGGCAAGCACATGAAAAACTACGTCCCGCACGAGACCCTACAGGGACTCATGCGCTGGCCGGGCTTGAGGGAGTCTGGCCACCAGTGCCGGCCCAAGCAATTCCCCAGCGGCCCAGGCCACGTCCGGCAGCGACACGTCTTCGCGCCAGCTCATGGCCAGAACAGCGCACGCACGCGCCCTGAGAGCAGCACAAGCATGGCAGCCAAGAGGGTGTTAAGCAAGCAGCAGTTCCTCTTCCTATCACGTCTTTGTGCCATCAACATGCATGTGCATCAATTGCAAGCTGAAGACAGGCACGGGCACAACTCCTTTGGTTGCGCTTGAATGCATGCAACTTCACCGCAGTATCATCAGGGACGGTCCCTGCTTTCATGACTGTGTCACCAAGCATGGGTGTGGTCAGTGAGGATGCTGCTACAGGCCTGTGTCAGGGCATGTTGTAACACGCCACCCACTGAAAACGCGGAGAATGCAAGCAACAAGGCCAAGCCTAACTATGGACTTGCACTATGCCATGCTCTGGCACAGCCTGCCCTGCAGTGCTTGAGCATTTCAACACCCACTTGTCATTGTCCGCGTCAGGTCCTGTCATGAGTACGTCAGTGTCAACACCGGGCGTCTGTGGCCGGAATGCCTCCGCCACCTTGGCCAGGGCAGCGGCACTGGTCCTGCAAGCGCAGCCACAGCAGCCACCAGAGCTCTGCCATCATTAGTGCACCACTGGGGTGTGTGCATGCGTGTGTGTTTGTGCGTGTGTGTGTGTGTATGTGTGTGTCGTGGGAGGTGTTGCACGTGCGCCACCACTTGCTTGTGCCGACCCAGCCAGCCATCCTTGCCCGTTATTATACGTCAACAAGCCTTCAGTACTGGCCTTGATATCCTTCAGCCTGGATCTCAACTCAAACACCAAGCAGGTGTGACCAACCAACCAAACACGCAACCAACCGACCAACCAACCAACCAACGAGCCAACTGACCAAAAGCCAACGTCCAAACGCACCGGGCTGCGGCCGTAGCTGCCTGGTCCCCTGCCGCCTCCACCCCTGCCGCCACCCGGTCCACCATGAGTCGATACAAAGCGCCCGCAGCCGCGTCCACCAACGCCCCGTGCACGCATGTGGCGTCCGCCCGCCGCGCAACCTTAAGTGTGTTTGTCACGGCGGCAGTGTCAACCTCGCCCAATCCCGCGCCCGCCGGCCCGTTCGCGCTGCCGCTGCCGTCTGCGCCGTGCCCGTTGCGGCTGGTAACGACACCGTCCACATCCATCATAGAAGCAACCGACTCTGCAGTACACACGTGACCAGTTTGTCTGCACTCACAAGCTGCTGAGCACCCCAGATAATGAACATAACAGACAGCCTGGAAAGGGATCGCCTTCGCTTTAGATGTAGCCTCACTTGGCATACCTGGGTCGTGGTTGGTTGCCAGACCGCAAACAAACACCATTGCGGAAGGTCACCTTGTGTGCTGTCGCCATTGATCAGTGGCTGCAGCCTGTCCAGGTACGCCGGCAGCTGGGGCAGCAGCAGCAGCCGCACCGCCGCAGGGCCTAGCGCGGCCAGACCCACCACAGCACCTGTAAAGCACACGCAGTGAGAACCACGTGTGACATGTGATCATGCTACGTCACATACAGATACGGCACATCTAGGACGTGTGCAACCATCACTTGGCAATCTTAAACGTAATACATCACACAGCAGCGCTGCACTCAGTGCTTCGTATACAGTAATACAACGTTCACCGCGTTTCACACAGTCTGGTCATGTTTGGAATTTCCCAGTGCGACCCCAACACTGCCGTGACCTGACAGCACCCCTCAGCTGCAGTTGTTGCTTGTTGCTACATGGTCTCAGATGGAGGCCATTGAGGCAGGCATGGGCTGATTGAACAACATGCGGCACCTTCATCTGCCTTCAGTTACGTACGTGTGTCTGTTGTGACTGCTCATGCGCGGGTCCTCTGGTGCATTGCCAGCCAAGTTCAAGGCCAAGCACCACCCAGCTGTGTGCTCACCATAGTGTGTGGTGAGCGGTTTACTCGTGTCTAGTAACGCTAACAGAAGTGTCCGTGTGACGCGCGGCTGAACGTTCAAGGCTACGTCACCAAACCGAGCGCACACCTGCGGCAATGCAACACACACAAGCATGCGGTCAGGTGTACTAAGAGATAACTAACTCAAACCAGAATGTCGTCACGTGCAGCCTGTTGTTCAAGCTCTGACATGTAGGTTTTCTTCAACCATGTGGCCTAGGCCATAAGCGTTTTACAGGCTACAAACACTCATCCATGCATTGTACCAGTACACCCGCGCTGGGTGTTGCATGGGCACCTGTTTCTACTGCACACACACACACACACACACACACACACACACACACACACACACACACACACACACAC
>QAXH01006180.1:38202-50294 GCA_004335635.1 Chloromonas sp. AAM2
ACACACACACACACACACACACACACACACACACACACACACACACACACACACACCACACATGCACACACTGACCTCGGCCACGACCTGTGCCGCTGCCTGTCGCACGGCCCATGCGTCCGTGGCCACCGGCTGGGAGGCGCTGGCACACCCTGCAACGGGTGCATGGAAACAACATGGTGTACAGTGTTGACGGCCGCATGCCTTGCCACCCGTTGAAGCCTTCTATCGTGCAAGCCAAACCCTATCTTGCAGACCCTCCTGCACACACCTATGGCACGCACCTATTCCCTTTGCCACCACGCAAGTGAGGAGCGCAGGCAGCAGCTGATGCACGTAGTCCCTCAGTCTGAGGTCCTCATTGCGCAGGAGCGCCTGGGCTAACCGCAGTAACAGCATTAGGGCGGGCGCGTGCGGGAGGCTGGAGGAGACCTCATCGGCTATGTACTTGATGAGGTACGGGACCAGGGGATGGAGGCCTGCATGTGGGACATGTGCAGACAAACGTGAGGCACCTGTGCTGTGTGTTTGTAGCACGTCAGGCATGCCAAGGTATGCCATGGGGGTTTAGGAATTGTGCGGCAAAGGAAGAGCGGCAGGACAGCCGGATGGCAATGAGACATGGCTGCATGTCTTCTGGCACCCTTTGGAATGATTATACAGTGCTACATACGAACAAACGCAGCCTGAGAAGACGTCCAACTAACTGGCGACCAAACCCTGTAACCTGGTTCAACTCATTGGACAAACAAAAACTTTCACTACTGCTCCACCATTGCGCATGTATGCAGTTTTGGAACGGCTGCTAGGATTGATGTGATTGCCACATGCCAGATACGTAGGTTATAATGCAACAGTCATGATGCTGTAGAAACCTTGTGTATGAGATTGCTTGGCATACCTGGATCTGTTGACAAGGACCCTAGCACTGCTTCCAGCTTGACGTCCGGCGCTGCACTGGGAACGGCAGGTTGGGCGGCCATATCAGGTTGCCCCGCCGAGCCGTTGGCAGCCGCAGCGGGAGCAGCCGCAGCGGGAGCAGCCGCGGCAGCCACAACAGCGGCAGCCGCAGCCGCAGCGCGTGTATCGTCCAGCTGGCCCCAATGGTGGTGCTGCTGCTGCCCAGGTCCCCGCTGTGACTGTGATGGTGCTGCTGCTGCTGCCGGTGTTGGTGGCAGTGTGGGAGGGGCTGGTGCCTACAAAGACAGCATTACACTCACAATCCTTTGTTATTGAAAGCAACTTTCTGTGCTCTAAAACCTGGCAAGATTCAGGTCAAGCATACCGTATAGACCATATCTCATAAATAATCAACTGTTGGCGGGTGCTGGGTGCAAAACCCCCATTTTTGGCCTTTTGCGTGAAGTTGGGGAGTTTCAATAATTAATTTTGACGCTGCGGGAAATAAAACGCCTTGTCTTGTCACGCTGCGGGAAGTACTACGCCTCGTCACATCACCAAAACAACGATTTTTGTATTGGAATGAGTAGCTGTGTAGCTCCTAGCAGTGTTATAGCATGCATGAATCAAGAATCATCACAGCCATTCACATAGCCTTTCAGCTTGTGAACAGTGGCTGTGGGAACGCTGCGCGGGATCATATTGATTTCTGGCTGTGTCTGCGGGATGCCTGCGTGAAAAATAACTAATGTTTTGGTACGGGTGCGGGACCTGCGGGACCATTTTTATTAAATGTCATTTTGCCCCCTGCAGGATGAGATATGGTCTATACGGTATGTAGCCAAATGGCCAGATATGATTAAAGTCAATGATATAGCTAGGCAGAAGACTATGTCTCTGTCCTGACTGCTTAGAGCAGCAGGCAGCCCTAGTGAAGTGTTGAGCAGATGAAAAGGCGGCCTTTGTCATCGCCACAGTCATTGTGCTTGGCTACTGAATTGCGTGCAGGAACTCTGTTACCCCACACTCTGTGTACAGAAGGACTTGTCGCTGTGTGCAAGCCGCAAGGTCAAAGCGTAACAAGTCCCCCCCACCCCCTCTTTCACCTTTGCCGTAGCCACTGCCGCGTGGATGACCGCCATGGCGCGTGTGAAGTAGGACTGCAGCTCCAGGGAGAGCACGTGCTGCACGGGCAGCTGGACCTGCACACCCCTGCCGTCATCATGGGCGCCTGAGGCAGGGCCTGCACATGCACAGACAAGGGAAGGAAACCTCTGCACGTTGGAAACCGCTCGACAACCGAGTTGGCACTCACATTAGCCCATGAGGCAGAACATGCAAGTGCACAGACAAAGTAAGATAAACCTGTGCATGTGGGAAACCGCGCAACGCCAGCACCAATGCCAGGCAATGAATGCCAAGTGAGCGCACAATCCCGAGCTGAAACCAAAAGCCTGTGGAAGACATTGTATGTGTACAAGCGGCATGTATGTGTGCATGTTCTGGCCCCAGCAAGCCATCGCTGCATGTTGCCAATCCCTGTGAATGCATCAGCTTTCTAGCATATAGCAATCCAAGTGCACATGTGCGACGCCGCAGTCCTACGCCACAGGACAGTGGATGGCTAGAAGGACGGCCTGTGAATGTCAAATGCTGATTATTAATGCCAATGGAAATGGTGACACATGCCTGCCTTGACCAACACACGTGCCTGTCTGAATCGCATTCACTCCCCACCTTGCGCTGCCCCCGCCTTGCTTCCGCCCGCCGCTTGCCCATTGGCTGCCGCTGCTGCTGTGGCTGCTGCTGCCACTGCCGCCGGCTGCCGAGCACGCTTGGCTGGTGGTTTCTCCATCGGTGTGTTCTCAGGTGTCAGCGGTTGCACCCCGTTGATGAATAGCCAGTGCGGCATGAGCCCGACCTCGACAGGAGCCCGGGGCAGGGGCCGCTCTATCAACTGCAAGACAACATACCAATGGCATGTCCGGACCTGTGAACGCCAACTAGTTACAGCTCATGTGCCCCCCATAAAATGAGTGTGTGTTGCTGCAGCTGGTCGTCAGAACTGCTGTCAGGCTGCCCGTGCGTAGATCATGCATGACTGTAATGCATGCAACCATGCGCACTCTGCATGCACAGTCTGTGCATGCGTGCATGCTTGCCGTGGCACTGCACAGTGCGCCTGCATGGTCCCATTCTCATTCCGTGACACGCACCTGTTCCACTGGCATTTCAGGATCCTCTAAACAGTAGACGTCCGAATGGCCCACAGCCTTCACGTACTTTGCGGGGTCCTTATTGCTAAATCCGTACAATGGCTGCGCACCCAGATGTGCAGCACGTAAGGTCACATGTTGCCATTGCCATTACCATGTCATGCTGTGTGAGCCATGCGTGGGATGGACTTTGCGACCATTGAAGCAGAAGTGACTGCTGAGGCAGACTGTAGATCTCATGTGTGCTGGACGCATGGGCCATGCTGCTGTTGCTGGGTGTCTGGGATAGAGGTGTGTGGGGTGGCTGTCTTCCGTGATTGGCAGGCAAGTGCCAGCATGCAGGTAACACGGACATCTGAGCATTTGCTGTCCCAATGATGGTTGACTGCCAGCAGAGATACACAAACACATGCACGCATGGGGTGCTTGGCTGCAGCAAGAAGTGTTGTTGCTGCCCACACCCAACCCCAAGCCTTGGCTGGCTTCTAGCGAGCATGTACGTATGCCAAGAGTGAGAAGGGGCGCAGGAGCCCAAGCCACTGATCAAAACATAGTCACGTGTTGACCATGCAGCCGGCGTAGTCAGCAAAAGCTGCCCACCTCCGTATTTCGCATGCGCAGCGCATTGTTAACATCCTCTGTCGTAAGCTTAAGCCGCCCAGCATGCCTTGAAAACTTTTGGGCGTCCTGCATTCCCCGTGTGTGCGGTCAGGTGGGCGAGGTGCAGGGCGGACGCACAGATCGCCGCCTGCTCGGCAGCTCTGCGCGCACCTGAATGAGCTCTCGCAGCTTGTACTCCACATCCGGTGCTAACGCCTTGGCTGCCTCGCTCGAAAGCTTGGTGATGTCAATGCTCTGTGCAATCAAGTCTACTAGGCCTGGGTTGACAAAGGCCCCAGACATGGTGAACAGGGGTCAGTGCAAGCCCCAGACATGACTTCTCAAGCTACAAATGAACAATCTGACGGTGGCAGGTCCATTCAAAACCGCGAATGGGCAGGAAAGGGTGGACTCCTTACCCATTAACAGTTCACACTTTTTGAGTTCAAACAAATTGGTGGCAAGTGTGTTGTTTTCGTCATTGCTTATGTTATTGCAGGTAATGTTGCTGAAGTTGCATCACAGGCTATTGGCATACTGAGCATGTGCTGTGCTAGACTTCACGAGCCGGTCAACGTAATCAAGTTGCATAAGAGTTGTCCACAGGGTGTGAGACTGGCCTATCAAACTTGTCATATCATGACAGCCACTCATATTTTGTATCACACCATTATCAGATGAAGCGAAATGTGCGAGCTGGGCAGCCTGTCAGTGACGCATGAGGTGCAACTGTGCACCCACAGCGTTACTGACATTCCCAGGCATTGAACAAATGCTTGCTGCCGCAAAACATTGTGACCAGCATTCAGCACCGTTTGCCGTAGCAACAGTGACACCTCCTGTCCTCCACCTCAACTTTTGTTTTTCCAACTGCGTGAACCACTGATTACTACCGACAGCAAGCAAGTGTTAAAAATCATGATGAATAGCATGAGGTTCCTTCTCTCCATATGCTACGCAGGGCCTGATGTGTGCTAGGGCTAGGGACCATGCATTGACACAACATCTGACATCTCTTGCGGTGACATAAGTTGTTGAGACTAAGCGTACAGTGACAGCCTGACAGTCCCTGTTTCCGATCGGCCTAGTGTCCGATGCGGGTGCGCAAGTGCTGCCAACTTGGTTAGAAACGGTTGAAACGACCCTCCATGCATGCTCTGCAAGGATGCCCGTTCCCAGGTCACCGTAAACCCTTGCTTCAGATGATGGCATAGAAAGTGATCAGTATCCTGAGCCAGTCGTGATCGTTTGAAAACGAACCAGTGTATCAATGGTGTAATAGAATCTGGTCAGATAGGCGGGCCGTCACTGCACTTTGCTAGTTTGAAGTAGTGACTGCAATAGCACTCCGTGTCAGCATCATTACATGGCTTGCCAGTTGGCAGTGCCTTGGGAGGCACACACTTCAAAGGCACGAGCCCATGCATAAGTTTGCACGTCAGCAATGACGGAACATTAAGCGATGCCGGGAAGCAGTTAACTGCAAATGACTGCAGACAAGGGGACCTCCACACCCAGGTGCGCAACAGTGCCCGGCCTGTGCCAAAACCTCACATGTCACCTCACATGTCACCTCACATGTCACCTCACATGTCACCTCACATGTCACCTCATACTGCATGCGATTTGATGTGTCGCAGGTGGTCAGTTCGTCAACTTGTTCAACCTGGGTGAGACCGAGGCCCAGATGAACAAGCTCAAGCTCTGCCTGTGGTGACCAATCAAATGATTTGGCGTTATGCATTGGATGTTTTCTTTTCTAGAACCCTCACATAAACGCGCACAGCTTGTACAAGGACCTGAACAACACTTCGGCTGCAGGACAAGTCTAAGACCGCTCAGTACCTCTAGGCGAATGCTCATCTGGCAAAGCAAAATTCTCACATGCGAGACGCTCATCTCTCATGGCAATCTTCTCAGAAGCACACAGCTGTGGCAGGTCACCACACGTCCACTCGCACACACAACCACTTCACTCACATCTGACACGTCCTACACACGTGGCTTCTGGCTATGCTCCACATGTTCCTCATGCACTTGCACGTGCCTGAGCACCGCGTGCTGAACCGACCAGTACACCCCATTTCGGGGGCACAGGCCCCAACAAACGCTCAGGCGGGCCCGGATTAGCCCGAAGCGGCTGCGCCCCGCTCTTGGCCCTCCGCTCAATCTCCGCCCTTGCCCGCCATTTCTTGGCCTGCACGAACTTCTCAATGAGCACCCCTCCCTTGCGTGAGATGATAAGGGCGTTTGAGGGCTTGTTGCGCCGGCGAGTGCGCTGGCCCTTGCAGTAGACGCCCCAGGGGGTGCAGGAGGGGCGCCCGCCGTTGGTGCGGCCACCGTGAGGGTGGTCAACAGCATTCATGGCGACACCGCGCACCTGAAAGCACACATGGAGCCATGTGCAGGATTACCGGAGCATGGGTACCGTACTGCCACAGCCTATTTTGCGAGCTTGAGTAAAGAGTAAGGTGATGTGACAGGTGTTCAACAAACTGGTGTCGCTTGGGAGGCACAAATGTGGTGTACGATAAGCGTTCTGTTAACACCAGACGTGCACAGTGGCATGAGAGTATTCAATGGCGTGTGGCGTGTGACCAGATACATGAGGCAGCATGGTGTATGTGAAGCCATGAAGCCAGATAACCATAGGGTCGATGAAGTGGCGCACCAGTGTGATGCCCAACCATGTGTGCGGCGCACCTTAGGCCTCCTGCCTCTCAACCGGTTAGCGCCCGCCTTGCCCAGAGTGGTTAGTTTGTTGAGGGGGTTGGACACGCTGCCGATGGTGGCGGCGCAGCGCAGGTCCAGGCGACGCACCTCACCTGGGATGAACGAGCATGGGGAGTGAAATGTGTGAGAGGGGAGAAACGGACGAGAGGTGGACCTGCAATATGTAGGTAGCCAACTGACAAGAAGCATGCGCACGAATTTGACAGGCCAACCCAAGGGAACAATCCACATATCACACATCACACATCACACCGCACAGCAGGTACATGCAGATGCCATGTCGTTATCCTGCCACCGTGCATAAGCATGTGTGCCTCAGTACACCAAGGAATGGTATCCCCAAGGTAAGCTGTTGCCTCCTTTCTGCTCCAGTGTGTCCTCACCTGATGGCATGAGCAGCACTGCGTACTTGTCCTCACCTGATGGCATGAGCAGCACTGCGTACTTTTCCTCCTTGTTCCGGATGGATGCGCCCACCCCTGCAGCGCGCGCCACCTGGCCGCCCTTGCCGGGGTACTGCAACACAACACATGATAACATACACTGACACCATGGGCCTGTGAATGTGAAGAGATCATGTGCGTGTCCTTTTCAAGCTCTTGGATGACAAATTGCAGCCCAGCACGTGTAAGCGGACTCGGCTGTGAACGGGTGTTTTGGCATGCCAGGCTGTCGCCGCCTTTCCTTTGAAGCTCTCACCCTCGGCTCGACTTGCTGTGCAGTGTACTAATGTGGAACCACATGCTCAAGTGCACATTGCCTACGTATGAAGTCTTATGAGTAAAGGGTATGGAATGGGCTATGAGGAGCACATGCCTAAGTGAACGCTCATTGCACGTACACATGGCTTGACGGCCGCACATGACGCACATGCACACACATGCACCATGCGACGTTCTGCATCATGCCAGTCCATGCCGCACCATTTCGATGTTGAATATCGGCGTTCCCAAGGGGATGTCCTTTAGCTGCAGTCTGTTGCCCGGCTGGATGGGCGCCTCGGCCCCTGTCTGGATCCTGTCCCCCTCGCGCAGGCCATGGGGGGCTAGATGGTACTTGTAATACGCCTCGCCATTGTCTGCAACCATGCAGGCCAAGGGAGCCCGATTCAGTACTCGCCCTGTGCTGAGTGCGCGCTACCAGACAGAACAGCATAGGCACACGAGGCATGTGAGCAGTGGTTAAAGCGGGCGAGAGGGCACTGGCATCGTTCACATGCTGTAGCCGGAACAAGAAACCGAAAATGAAACAGGATGCAACAACTAGCACCTGCTTAACTTGTCAACCGGTCCACACACAGCTGCCGCAAGCCTGGCACTTGGCCCAATACGCTGACAAATCCCAGCTGACACCCTGCACAAATCTCACCACTCCGTCGCACCTTGCACGTAGCGGACCAGTGCAATGAAGCCCGTCCTGTTGGGGTCATGCTCCACCCGCTCCACAACACCACCCTTGGACACCTGGGCGCCGTTCGCCGTGTCGCCTCCCTCCTGCTTGAAGTCCACTGTCCTGAGAATCTTCTTGATGCCGCCGCCACGGCCCCTCACGGTGATGTGTCCAAGGTTGTTGCGCCCGCCTGTGTTCTGCTTGCGGAATGACAGCTCAGGAACGGGCGGCCCTGTGTAGACCCCCAGCGCCTTGTAATCGATGGAGATCTTGTGCCGCAGGCCGGGAGTGCGGGGCGTCCAGAACACCAAACCTGCGTGTGGAAGGAACAGGTTCAACACACAGCACCCTGCGTGTGAAAGAATGGTTTTCAAAAAACACATGATGTGTTAGACAAGGGCGTGATCACCTGCTGTTGGGTGTGAATGCAAGGCACTGGAAGATTGACCAGGCCTGCCACACCTGTTGTTGTATCAAAAGACACACCCTGCACTTAAGTATCTGCGGTACGTGTCACTCTGTGTCAGTGATTTGGTGTGAAGTCAGGTGTAGCTGTGGGCCTCAGCGCAACCAGTGGCTGGCTTCCTACAACAATCCTATGAGCCCTTTGTAAGGCCTGTGTTTGATTCCAACATGTGCAAGTTCAGCATGAGTCTTAACAAAACGGTTTGGCAGTTCACCAAGGCGTATGTGGTCTGTCATGCCAGCTAGTGGTTGCCGAGTCCCAGAGTGCGTAAAAGCACCGCTACTCAATGGGGCAAGCAATGGTGTGAAGCGTTCCGTTCCTCACCTGGCATGTTGCCGGCCTTCTTGAATGCATACGTGTACTTGTGGCGCATGTGTGACAACTGACCGGACCATGGCTGCGAACCTGCGGGTTGGTTTCAACAAATGATGTTAATGAATGTCTGTCCATTAAAGATGATCACTACATGTGAACGGATTGAATTGTATATCATACCTGTTGCTTGCAGCCCAGAGCATGACGCTAATGGTGCCAGGTTGGCACACTCTGGTGCCTGCAATCAATGCATGGCAGTTCATCGCGGCCGTGCTTTACACTGTGACCGTGTTGCATGACCACAAAGTGCGCGTTGGCCGTCATCATCTGAGCACTTGACTGCATGCGCATGGAGTGATGAGGTTCAGGCCCGGTCACCTGAGCCATAATCCAATAGGTCATAAAATCCGGACTTACCAGCACTGATGCTGAGCCCACACCTCCTGTTGAGCTTGTAGCAGCTCTAACAAGCGTCTGTGCGAGCCGGCGAAACATCTGGCCCAACCAGGCAGCTGAACTCACGATTTCTAAACCATGAGCATTTCAATCCAAATAACTGCACACAATACTGCATCTTGATGGTTGGGACAAACTGCAACCCTCGGCCGTAACGGGTTTGCTGCAAAAAGGTTTAGACAGCAGCAAGCTTGCTGCCAATTGCCACGCAATTGCGCTAAATGCGCTAAGCTGGGCATAAAAACCATCATGCAACTATTGCATCACAGCCGAACTGGGGCTTCTAAACAAAGGCGGGACACCCAAGGTTCTGCCGATGCACGGCCTGCGCTTGTGCACCATCGATGCACATGGCAAAGTGCTCAGCTCCAAGGCGCACCTTTTAGCCTTGTAGGCCTTGCGCCCTGCCTTAGAGCCAGAAATGTCGCCGTCACGGCAGCGGCGGCACCAGCAGCACCAGCAGCCTCACAACCAGACCAGCAGGAGTCTGAGCAAGCGTCAGCCAATGGAACTGCAGCATTTGCATCAATGGGCATAGATGCAGCACTCCTGGTACGCATGGCTGCCAACCACAATGCTTGGGGTGCACTTCGGCTACCCAACACATTGGTGCTTGAATTTGGGGAGGAGCACACAATGACAACGTGGGAGCAATGCACGTCAAGAGTTCATGCCATACAAATGTACCACGTCAAGCATGACAACACATGTGCATTCACGCCCATGTCTGTCATGAGTTTGGTGCCTGTGCTCTGCCACCCTTCTCTGACCACAGGCGGGCCTCACCCGTCTGGACATCACCTCTCCCTCGCTCATCCAAGCAGCTGCTATACCTGCCATTCTCAAGGGCGGCAATGTGGCAGTGCAGAGCTACACAGGCTCAGGGAAGGTGGGCAGGACTGCTGCAGCTATGCAGGCTTGCCATGAGTTGGGTCTGACTATGGCTGTCCCAATGTGGGCGTACCAGGCTGGGCCAAATCATCCCTAGCTGGCTGTGAAAATTCTGACAAAGGCCGGGGGGCGGGCGCTACACGTCCATCATGCATGCAAAACGCCTTCATGCATGAGCAACCCTTACTCTCTCTTACTGCTCCTTGTCACAGACTCTTGCCTACCTGCTGCCGGTGCTCAGCCTGGCATTGGGGCGAGCGGAGCGCATCTACCGCATGGGCAATGGCAGGGAGGTGCCCGTACAGGTGTGTGCGTCCTGTGGTCACACCGATCTCAGTTATTGCTATTTAAGATTGCAGGCGTTCTGCAAACGGCCAAATGAATTGTCACTGCAAAGAAGCCTGCTCAGCAACTTCAACTGATGTTGGACTCTCACTGTCTGCTTTTTGATCTCATGCATGCCATTCTCATTCCAAGACTGCTGCTCAAACCGGCCAGTATAAGACCTGGGACACTGCGATTAACTATGATAAACCGAGTAGCAACTTGAATGGTGCAAAGCAGGGGCAAACCGTTGGATCACATGGGGACATGTCACATGCTGCATGTGCAGGCCGTTATCGTCGCGCCCAGCCAGGAGCTAGCCATGCAGGTTGTGCGCGTGGCCCAGTCCCTCCTGCCGCCCGAGGGCAGGACCATGGTGCAGCAGTGCATTGGCGGGGCAAACCCAAAGAACCAGCTGGTGAGCGCTTGAAAAGGCTATTCAAGCAGGCCGGGAGCTAGAAACTGGTGGTGATTGTTTGCAAATCATGCTACAAAGCTAGATGGTTGGGCACTTATAATGACAACCAGCCTATAAGGTTCAGAAGTGCATGGGCAGGTCCGTGAGGGCTGGTGAAGTAATCTTGGGAGGGAGCTGGTGGTGACAGTCGGTCTACTAGGTTTAGCAGTGCATGAGCAGACCTGTGCAACCGGCTGGTGAGGTATGAGGCAGGACGAAGGTGATACGGCATCAGGAGCACATGACTGGGCGCTAGCGGGCGTTGGGCCAAGCACAGAAAGGGCCACAGGCAGCAGGGAATGTGGGCAGGGGCTGATGGTGATAGGTGTGATGGCTGGGTGCCAGTCCAAATACCTCCGATGCCTGTTCATCTATGTTACCTGAACCACATGTAGCAGCACCTACAGCAGGTAGTGTATCACTAGCTGGTGTACGATTGAAGCTAGGTGGTGAAGGCATGAGGTTTGGTGTGGCGCTGCCACTGTTGCTGGAAATGCCAATTGTATCGTCACATGTGCGCCGTGTTCCATGCTAGAAGATGGCATCGGCATCAATCACAACAGTGCAACTGACCACAGATATGGTGCTGGCGTTATTACATTATTATAATGCTGACCACATCGGCATCAATCTCACCAGTGCAACTGACCACAGATACTGGTGCTGGCGTTATCTTGATGTTTGCGAATCTTCCATCTTTTGTTACGTTGCAGCTGGGCTTGGAAAAGAACAAGCCGCTGCTGGTGGTGGGCACGCCCGGTCGCCTGGCCGAGTTCATGCGCACAGGGGCGCTCAAAGTGCATGGAACGCCACTGCTAGTCATGGACGAGGTGGGAGCAGGGAAGGAAATTTCTTTCAAGTTGTTGTTGCGCACATAGTATTGTGCAGTGGGAGGGAGGGCTTACACGCCTGCTTTGCGGGTGTTGCTTGGTGACCAATAGGTCACCTATTTTCCCTCCCCCATTGCCCCTGCTGAGAAGTCCTCCCCGGACTGAAGGCCATGTAAACAGCAACAACAACACCTGTGCTTGCTTTTGGAAGTTGATTGGCATCACGTACGGTACCCTGTGCGCATTGTATTGTGCATGTGCATCGGTTATAGGGAGACGACAACAGCATAGATGCCACTGCGTTTCTCTCCCTGTGCCAGACATGCACATCATCGTTCTGATTGCATGCCCGTGCCGTTCAACCGGCTTCTTCTAGTTGGGTTTGGCCACACCTTCTGTCAACATCGTGACCCGCAGGCGGACCAGCTGCTCTCCCCCCAGTTCGCCGAGGACATGTCCATCCTCACCTCATACGTGGGCAAGCGCCTAGGACCCCGGCCCCCTCGCCGCGCCCC
>QAXH01006184.1:0-14493 GCA_004335635.1 Chloromonas sp. AAM2
CCAGCAGCCACAGCAGGGAGGCCAGCAGCCACAGCAAGGATGCCAGCAGCCACAGCAAGGATGGTACCCACAGCAGCAGCCACAGCAGTACCCACAGCAACCGACGCCTGTGCCCTTAGCATGGGACGCACGGCAGAACAACTGGGCCCCACAGTACGGTTATGGTGGCCTGCAGCACGAGTACACAGACGCACGGCAGCACAACTGGCTTCCACAGTACGCTAATGGCGGCGTGCAGCAGGCGTACATTGTCGCACCACAGCACATGTACGCTTCTGGCGGCGCGCAACAGGAGTACAGGGCTTCACAGCAGGGTTACCAGGGCCCAAGGCATGCTCATGGTGGCCAATAGCCATGGTACAGATTTTCAGAGAGTGATCAGTGCCCCTGATGGCCGGCATTGTAAGCACACAGTGAGCATCACAACACTCACTCTCTCACGATGCACGCCTTGTTGTCTGAAGCTGCCCTGTTCTTGGGAGCCTTGCTGCGGCAGGTCGCATGTCAGCACAGAATCAGGAGGGCCAAGAACGCAATGCACTGCTGGCAGCATGCAGGATACAAAGAACTGGGTTCACCAACAACCTGACTACTTACGCAGGGGTTTTCCTTGCAGGGGTTTTCCTTTTGGCAGGTTCATACTGCCTGACTTTCCTTGCTGCTGCCACAGAAGCACCTGGATCACCCAGCGCTGTTCGCTTGCACACATGTGCGGGATTCAGGAGACAGGACCGTTGTTTGAGAGTTCTAGTGAAGTTTGAGCCCGTTCCTGACCTGTACCCCGACCTCAACGTGTGACTGCGCAAGGAAGCCTGGAAACCTGTGTGGTTACACAACGGACATCAAATGGCAGCTGAGCGAGACCATTGACTGTTGAATTGGGAAGTAACCTGACACATCAGGGACAACACAGCACATTTGTAGAAATAGGTTGCATGTGAAAAGCTGTCTCTATGACCCAAAGCTACACAACTTGGCCAAATTCAACAAATCGTTGATATCGTTTTCTTTGTTGATACCTTGACTAGCCCTGGACCCTGTACTCTGGCATAAACCCTGCTCTCACGGGCTTCCCTGTTGGCACACTGGTCCCAGTGTCATCCTGGAAAATGTCCCAGAACTGGCAAACATCTGTCTGTACTGAAATGACAGGTGAACGTCTACTTGTGACAGTTGGCAATCTACTCAGTAAATTTCATGAGGGTTGTGCCTGCGTGATGCAGTTTGTCAATCCATATTCTCCATATCAGGCATTGGGTGAATGGCAGCAGAGTTGTACAGCTTGCACAGGACCCGATAACCCCCACAGTCCGATTCTGCAATTTCACCCATTAACATTCCAATCTGATCATTACACAATTAGGGGATCCAGTCGAAGGGGGCCAGCATGACACACCTGCACAGCAAAGAGATTGAGCTCAGCGAGCAGGAAACCCATACAGAGCAAACAAAAAAACAAGCGGAAACACGCAACCACAGGCAGTGGCACTGGCACTGGCGCAGTGGCATGGGAAAGAAAGTCTGGGCCTATGATGGCACTCGTGTGAGGGCCTGGCAGTGGCTATGATGGCTGACCGTTGTTTGACGGTTCAAGGAAGTTCCACACAGCACACAGTCAATCATTTGTGGTCATGCTTGTCCGTGCCTAACTCTTGCACGTCTTGACGGTCGGAGCAAACCGGTCCTCATGCAGCCCACATGACTGCTGTGTACAAAGGCTCCTAATATGACATACACTCGGCCACTGGCCTAAGGTCCTGGACACGCATGAACTGGTCATGCAGCTGAATTGAAGGGCCAGTGCCCCTTACTGACACAGCAGCCCATCTGTGGGGCAGTGGCGGTAGGCTGCCGCCGCAGCAAGCCAATCCCTCCTCAAGCTCCGGGGAGTGTGAATCGTAAAAGTTTGCTCCATTGCAAAAGATACCGATCAGTGCCTGCCGACATGTGTAACTTAGAGCTGAGATTCTGATGCCCTGATGGGTGATGGTGACTTGGCTGCTGTCACCATTGCCATCACTGCACCCTCTGGCAGCTCTTGGATTGTGAGCTTGCCACCGTAGGCCTCAACCAGCCTCCTTGCGCGTGAGACACCCAGCCCGTGCCCCTCGAACACCTTGCCACCTATGATGGGATCCTCTACGCTATGCAAGTACCATGACAGCACTAGGTTGCGTGGGCAGCTAAAACTGGCTGATGTGCCAAGTGCCTCTGGCCGCAGTCCAGACGCCAGGCCACCTGGTGAGATGATCTCCAAGGAACGGTGCCGCACCTTGATCACAACGTGGCCACCCCTTGCCTGCACAACAACCAAAGCAGCCTGCATTGGCACATGCTAGATGCTTCCTTCACAATTGCCTGCTATGTTTGCCACACGTTCGATGGCTGTAGCGCACCAAGCTGCAATTATGCAGTGACACCGTATGCACGAGGCGGTGCAGCAGCAGAGACCATATGTGCGCAAGAGGTCATACCGTACAATTCACTAGCTTGCGAAATTTTCGTTCGGAAATGATCAGTCCGAAATGAGTTTTTGACATTTTTGAGATTGAGGCCGGTCCAAAAGCTTGGTAAAGTGGCTCATGCAAAAGGAAACGTCCAAAACCGGCGTTACTAAAGAGGCGCAGCTTAGGCTCTGCTGCTGGCCTTATTGGCATAGGTCATGCAATGAATCTGCTTAGGGCTGGCCCTGCTCCGAAAGATAATGCCCCCCCCCCCCCCCCCCCCTCTTCCTACTTCCAGAAGTTCCACACCACAGAAGTCAGGCAGAATGCGTTCATACTTCTGATTTTGGAACTTCCGAATTATCATCAGAACATCGACTTTCAGCCAGACCAGCCAACTTCCCACACTCCCGTACTTTCAGAACTTCCATAAAGGTTAACGGTTAGGGTTGGGGTTAGGAATAGGGTAGGGTCAAAGTGAAGGTTAAGGTAGGTTTAAGGTTAGGGTAGGGGTAGGGTTAAGGTTAGGGTAGGGTTAGGAATTAAGGTGAGGGTAGGGGTAGGGTTAAGGTTAGGGTAGGGTTAGGATAGGGGTAATGTTGAGGTTAGGGTAGGGTTAGGTTATCTTATGGTCAGATTAGGGTTTGTTTGTCCACATTCCGGACAGCAGGGGATGGCAGGGGGGCCGGCAGCCCCCCTTGCCTAACACAAGTTCTTGAAGTACGGAAGTACAGGAAACCAGGTAGAAAGCCCTAGAAGGCTATGGAATTTCAGGATTTCTGGAAGAAATGGAAGTTCTTGAAGTGCGGAAGTACAGAAAACCAGGTAGGAAGCCCTGGAAGTACACCTGCGCCAGACGGGAGGGAGCCAGCCCCAGGGCCAACCTATCACCCTGATTCAAGAGGGATACTGCTCTGACATCCACGTAGCAGACAAACGCGAAGAAGCGCAACAACCCGCGAGTTTAGTTAGCACACTCCACGCACCAGGGTCCACAGTCAACTTCGACAAGCAGAACCACTGTGTCCCCCTGGGCCATGGAGGGTCAGTGTGCGATAGCATGGGCGACCTACTGAGGGGATTAGGTGTACTCCAAAGCCAAATTAGGCTAACAGCCACTAAACTAGTGCACCAGGCCGCTGTCTGTTCGCACACTACCATGCACATCAGAAGGCAGCAGGAAAACCAGATTCCGGACACCGAGACCACACAGCGCAAGTACTCACAAGGCGGGAAAAGAAAGCGGGAGGGAGGATAGACTTTTATACCCCTCAAACTGGGTCCACAAGTCTGGCCTCCTTATCTACGCCGACCGGCGTCCACTTTCTTTCCTTCTTTCTTCTTTCGTTCTTTCTGGCACTGACATGGGTGCTGTGATCTGGGTCAAAAACTTGGTTTCTGGATTGATTTCAGCTTTGAGGCTGGTCCGAAATGTGATTAAATTGAGGGTTTGAGAGGGCGGATTCTGGAAATTCTCTGAAAGCTAGTGAATACTACAGCAGTGTGCTCAATGACACAGGACTAGAGGCGTTTGCAGATCCACAGCAGCAAACTGAAGGCATGTGTGAAAATCCGGCAGGAACTGCAGCTCACCTTGTTGTAGGTGCGGTGCGTGATGGCATTCACAACAAGCTCTCTGACAGCAACAAGCGGGTACTGCCTGCGCTGCACTCCACGAGGAGCATGTGTGGCGATCTCCACCTGGTCCCTGATCTCATACTCTTGTGCTGTCAGCAGATCAACGAACGACACAGCTTGGTCCACCTGCAAAGAGGTTTCACGCCAAACAGGTTGCTCACACAACATCATGGCAACATAGGTGTGCATGCAATGCTAAGGTCATGGCACCATTTGCTGCATCACACCCATGGCACAAAAAACGAAATGCTGGCAAATGCCCAGACATGGTACAGAAGCAGTCTTGCAAGTAGCTAGCTGCTCATACGCATGTCCATGAGCTGGCTTGCCAGCAGCTTGCTGAACCCCACCCTCTGTTTGTCACTGGCCCCAATGGCAAACCTGTATGCTGCAAGCATCTCTGCAATGCACTGTCAGATTAGTTTGTCAATCAAACGTCAACACTTTCCTACCTGCGTTAGGGCATCTCCCATAATCAAGTGCTCACGGGGTGCTCGTGTAGTGCACAGGTGGGCTGGTGTGCCTGGTGGGTCATCATCATTGCAGACCAGCACCTGCAGCCAAGCACATCAATAATGAGCGTCACGTGGTGAGCAACACATTGTCAAATGTTGTTTACTAAACACAAAGCATACACAGAAGTATGGGTACATTGGGCAGTAACTGAAGAAAACGTCCCACAGAGGATGCCGCAGAGGGACTGCGTGGATGTGGGCAACTCAACGCTGCAGGCTTGCGAGCACACTTGCAGATGAGGTCTGCGGAATGAGCCCTGCTTGGACCATTATGTATATCGCATGATAGTGATGATTAGAATTCTTCTTGGACAGCTTGCATGGAAACGGAGCAGAATGGCATGGTCAGAGTATGTAATCGACTTATGGTTGGGAGTCTAGAGGGCGAGGGGGGGTCCCCTGAGAACCCTTCTGGCCAAAAGTTCGATTAGCGTCTCGGGAAATTTGTCTGCTACCCTCCTGCATGGGATCATGGAAACTGCATGGAGGAGCCTGCCTGGTGCATGCTGCAAGTCTATGGCCAAGCACATTTTGCAGGCATCATCATTCCCTGGCTTGCCGGCAACTGTTCATGTGGGTTGGACAGCAATGTAACCAATGCTGGACGGGTGACTTGCACAACAACTTTTTACACTTGCCTTGATGCTGAAGCTGCTGCAGCTTGGGAACTGAGCCTGCCATCTGTCAGATGGGCCGAGGAGTAACAGCCCTGTGACAGTCATGACAGGCTCGATGTCACCAGGAAGACGAGCCGCAAGCTGCATGATGCACAAGCGGTCTTGCAGCACCGCATCATCTGCAGGTTCAAAGCCACAAAACAGAGCAACTCAGCCGCTTGCGTTGAATATGGAAATGGCAATGCATGGCAATCAAGTACCAATGCACTATGTCACTGTAGCATGCCTGTCACCATCACTGCAGATTGGCATGTTCATGCACAACCACACACATCGACACGTGCGCAGGCTGCATGCTGAACCACATGTTTGTGTAGGCTACAATGCCACTCTAGTGGTGACAAATTTCTTGCAGGCACTTTTCTCAGTGCAAGCTTGCGCACCTACAGCACAGCCGTACAAGCACCTGCACATGATGATGTTGATGCACAATAACACGCACCTGATATTGCACCAAAGCCCAGCTTGGCAAGCTTGGTGGCGTCCATGAACCTGGACATGTAGGCGCCCTCAACAGGGCTGTTGTCACCTGCGTCCTGCCTTGCTCTCATTGTGTACCATTGCTGTCTCAGCTCCTCCAGTCTAGCCCCAGTCACCTCGATTGTGCAGTCTCCACACCTCATCCATACTACACGTCCCTTGCCGCCTGATGTCAGGTTGAGTGCGGGGGGGACGTCAACAGCAACAATGTAGCGAGGCCCGTGGTCAGTCTCCACCTGCATGGCGTTGAGCATATTTTGGTAGGGTGCGTTGAGCATGTTTTGACGCTTACCACATTTTGGTAGCTTAACACAAACATGTGGGTGCAACCCCCGCGTAATCTGGTGAAATATACACTGGCAGTGAGTGATACGCAGGTGATGAGATACTGTTGAAGAGTGCGGCAAGGATACACTGGTTGGGGCCGGCGGAAGGTGACGGTACCATGCAAATTTCTCTCAATGTTTCACATGGGCAGGCACACATGACATGACACCAGGAGTCTGTGTGATTGTCTGCAGGTTCTTTGTCCCGGGATTGAAACATGAAGCAACAGATGGACGAATGGCCTGGCAGACGGTTCAGCTGATGATTTGCAGCCATGCACCCAAGTTAGGCTGATTTGCCGTCTTGCATCAATGACGAACATGCTGACTGACATCATCCTTTGCTGCCACAACATGCTAAGCACAGCGGAAAGGTTCTGTGATTCGTGCTGATCACACCGGTTGCTCCGTTATCCGTTATGTACATTGGGGGGCACACTCACAAGACATACATCTCACCTCAACTGGGCTGGCACAGAACTTCAAAGGCGGGTTGGTACAGTCAACAAGAGCCTTGGTCACATGCGTCACGAAGCGTTGCAGGCACTCAGGCTGCACCCCCACAATGTTGCGCGTCTTGTCATTCACTCCGTACAACACAGTGCCGCCTTGTGAGGAGTTGGCAAACCCACAGGCATGCTTGGCGATGGCATCTTGAGCCAAAGCGAACTCCTCAGTGACCTTGCCTTTGTCTGTTACTTTCAATGTGACCTGCAAGCAGCATGTGGCGGCAAGCATCAAACGGCAGAGCACATGTACAGGGCTGAATGCAGCCGCGCGCCTTCTCTAGACCAGAGAAAGGGAAAATGGATAGCAGACCACATGCATAAGCTCAGCTTGAGGCCAGCAACTACACCTGCACCGAGAGGGACAAACAACAGCACAGCTGTCTCACCTCCTTGAACTCAGCAATAGAGCTCTCCTCATGGGTGATGATGCGCATCACCTCCTCTGCAGTCAGGACCACTGGCTCACCTCCAGCTGGGCGCGTGTGCCTGACGGCAAGCCGCTGCCATGCTGCACCAAAGAACGCCCAGAGTAAACAGCAGCACCATTCAGATGCAGGTCAGCACCATGCTATTGCTCTTTGGTCAACATCAGCGTGCTTATTGGTGTGCTGCATTGGTGTGCTGCAACAATGTTGACATGCTGTAGGCAGCACACCTCAGCATAGATGTTTGTACAAGTCAACCAACAGGTGAAAGCCATGCGCCAACTGACAGCGGTAGGCGCACAGACAGGCAGGTGGGCGTACACGCAAGCAGGAACGCGGCGTACAGCACACATAGGCAGGCATAGGCACGCAGAAGGTCTGGTTGACTTGTAGGATATGCAGGCAGCAAAGGGTGTAAGCATGCTAGGTCTTAGCAGCATTGCAATCCAAGCAGCTGCAGTTGCAACACAGCCGCACAAGGAGTCACATCACCACTGCCTGCGCCTTTCACAGTCACCTGGCATCCTTTCCAATGCCTTCAGCTTGGCCTTCAGCTCCAACACCTGTGCAGCTGCCTTGTTGACTTCTGCAGGACCATCAGATATGAAGACAAGCAGAGCAGTCAATGGGGTGGCCCCATCAGATTGTTTACTGCTAGATGCTGGATGCTGCCACCTTCGCACGTACGCCACCCACCACACGAGCATGGTACTCGTCAGCAAGCATATGTATGGCATCATCACTATGTGTGGCCACAACATGATGCAGCAAGCGTGAACATGCAGCAGGGTGTGCAAACTGTGGCTTCAGCAGGGTGCCTGGCCTGCTTGATGTGTGCCACAATTCATGACACAGCTGCAGCACCACCAGCACATCAAATCCAAGCAGGACACCACCACTCAACAGAATTGATCACTAGCTGGCCTTGCTGTATTGGCTTTGACTTGCAACATCGGCTCAACTCACAGGCTTGGCTCAGTGAAATGGCACTCAAGCAAATGCCCATGACCCTGACCCACTGGCAGGCCTAAGCGATCCCCATGGGTTTGTATGTCATAAGGTGATGAGTGGCGCACAATGCAGTACATGCGCAGAGTCATGCGCTTGACCCCGCATGGGCCTAGATGCCCAGCAGCATGCCGCATGACGAAGCGCAGTGCAGAGGGCGCCACATGCATGTGATGACCTGCCCCAACCCGCTTCTGAAGCCCAGATGCCCTGCAGCATGCCGCATGGCGAAGGCAGCGCATAGGGCACCACATGCATGATGACCTGCCCCACCCGCAGGCCCATGCCATCATCCACATGTATGTGCACCGCCCGGCAGTTGTGTATTCCAATACGACTGACTATTGTGCACGCACATGCATGCAGGAGCAACAGAACTGCCTACAGGGTCACGCAGTTGGTCCACGCACAAAAAAAGTTAAAGTTGCGTAAAGTTGCATATAATTAAAGTTGCGTAATGCCAGCGCTGGGTCGGTGGTGGAAGCAAAACGGGGAGATTTGCGTGTATCAGATGGACGTGTGCCCCTCTGCGGCTGCCGGCTGGTGTGCAAAGGTACCGTACTATGCATCACAGTTGAACTGGACACCATGTAGCGCTCGTCACATGCCAGTGCATCCAGCGCCACCCAGGGCACACACAGGCCTGCCAGTGCCCGGTGCTGGCTGGCGCTGGATGCAGCCTATGCGCTCATTATATATTATATATTATATATGAATATATAATATATAATTAAATCTAATAACTTTAATTAAAGAAACTTTTTTATTACCGTAGTATTCATAGAATTTGGTGATCACAAATCTGGTGACGGCACAAAAACTGGTTTCAACCCGGAACTGCGTTCTATATTTGGTGACGGCTGGCGGCCAGACTTGTCAACCTGTTTTACATTTGGTGACAGGCCGCCCGCAAGGGCGGAAAACAAATTCGATTTGGTGATGAAACCAGTGAAATCCTTAAGATGACATGGGGCGTTGCCAAAGCAATAGAGCATTCCCAGTCATTGCAGGGAGCACTGTAATGCATCCCTGGTGCGCATGACCCTGACCCTGCCTGCGCTCTTGACCCTGACCTTGCTTGCTGCTGCCTGTTGAACCCGTTTGTCTAGAGCTTCCTTAGCACAGCTGCCAGGAGTCTTGGGAGCTGTGGCTGATGTAGCTGCTTTCTCAGCAGTAGGTCAGGCAAAATTAGATATTTTGCGCTGCTTGGCACTGGGTTGGAGCATGGCGTTGAACTGACACGCAAAGCTTGTGCATGGGCAGCAGCAAGCGGCTCTCGACTCCAGCGCTAGTTTTTGGCGCGAAAATTTAAGGGTAAAAAACGGTTCCGATTTTGGTGACGATTTGAAGGCCGACCTGGTAGTTTGTTCTACATTTGGTGACGGACCGGGACCAAAGTCGGAAAATCGACAATTGGTGACGACCCCGTCACCAAGATAATCACCAAATTTATTGAATACTACGGTACTTGATATATTTTTTGAATTAAACTCTTTGATTACATTTGGGTGGGGTAAGGCACTGGCGCCGCTGAGGGTTGCATGCGCAGCGCCATGCACACACCTGTTAGCTGGGCCTCCAAGGCCTTGCGCCTCTCGCTGAGCTGTTCATAACGCCTCTGGGCATCGTCATAGAGGCGCTCCAGCTTGTTGTTCTGTAAATCCCCTTTGTAGGCTTCCCGGGCCTCCTTAAGCTCGGCTGCAAGCTCGTCGGCTTCCTGGTTGAGCTTGCTTAGCTGCTGGTGCACTACGGCCTTGTTGTCGCCCTCGACCGAGGCAGAGCCAGAAGGTGCTGCTGATTCTGCAGCGCACACAGCGCACAGTAAGCACATGGGCACCACCACATGTACCAACTGCCATCCGGCACCTGATTGTACACAGTGCACAGCCCACAGGCACCCACAGAATGTCCAGTCTGTTGCGATGTATGTCAAACCCCTTCACTATACGGTTTAGTGCATTCAACTTTGATGTATGTTCCTGGCACCTTGCTCAAGTGCACATGCTCGCACATATGACAGTTATCACCCTGTATGGCATCTGCCGCACGGTCACGCTGGTACTGCGTTGGTGTAGCCGTATCCTATACTGCACTCTTTCTACAGGGTATTTTTCCCCCAGAGCTCTGACCATGTCAGCAGATGCTACCTCCATCACCTTGGAATGACTGGCACACAACGCTCGGTCGAAAGGGTCCACTCTGACAGCTGGCATCAGACATGGTTGCAACGACAGTCGACGTGTACCTGAGAACATGGAGCCAAGGCCACCAGGGTAAGAGGGCAAGCATGTGTGAATTCATCTGCATGCCGTGGCTGGCCTGCAGCACTGGCCTGGTCTGTAGCCGGGGCGCCAGCGGACGGCACCCAGTTGCCTGGAGTCGCAAGGTTTGCATCCTGCAGTGCATCGGGCACAGGCTTGACTTGCACCTGCAGCACTTCCCGAAGACCTACGTGCGATGACAACAGGATGATGGCACCTGCCAGCACTTCCCGAAGACCTGGCTGAACAGCCCTTGATAGCCCTAACAACATGCGATCACTGATGCTGCAGCTGACAGCCACACACCTTGCCACCCGCCAAGATTGATCGCCGACGAGATACTCTCGGATACAGGTGCTCTTGAAGGTCCCTCGGAACGCGGTGGGTCAGAAGATGTTGAGGACCCACAACCTCCCAAGCGCTAGCCAGCCAAAGCAGCAGCAGGCCGGTGATCCGCAAAGGAAGCGTCACAAAGTGGGAGCACAAGAGGCGTAAGAGTCTCCTGTCAAATACCAAGCGTCCGTTGATTTTGCAGTGGGCTCAGTTTCGAGGGCCTTCTAAAAGGGCCTTGCTCCGTGTAATTGGTAGATTATTGACACATTACCACCAAGGCACTGTTGCCCTCATTGAATGCCAGCACATGCGAGCCTTGCTTGGGTCCAGGTTGCCTTGCTGATGTGCATGCGCAGCCCAACATGAGTGTGCAGGTTCAGCTTAACGCAGCAGCAGGCTTGCCAGGCTAATTGCTTGCCACCCACAGCTAATTGTGGCCAAGGAACGTCCCTGTTTGTCTGGAACGTACACTCTGAAGCCTCCCAAAGGCCTTCCGCCAGGACGTGCTGCATGGTGACCGGCTCCGCCTAAGCTACACAACCGGTGACAGACATGCCCCCTCTGGACTGACCCCGTTGAGCAAGACCTTATTTTTTGCTTATCTGCAGCCTGCCCCGCCTCGCAGTCTTTCGTGCAGGGCTGCAAGCTGATTGCTAGGGGTCATCGAAGGGCTGAAGGTTCATCTCTCACCCGGTCTCAGTCTTGGGTACACAATGGTGTATTGCATCCCAATACTCTGCGAGTCCTGTGCTGGGTCTCTGGGTCTCTGGGTCTACATCTGGTGTGCTGCTTGGTGTGCCGCTCTGCATATCTGTATCGCCTCCTTGGGTCTCTGGGTATACATCTGGTGCGGTGCATTGCAAGCCTTGCATGACACATTCTATGTCCTGTTTTGGGTCTCTGGGTTGCTGGGTATCTGGGCACAATCTACATCACATGCAGCTCGAATGTTGATGGGCACAACATCTGTTGTTGGCTCTGATGTCATACAACGGTTACTGATGTCCGTGTGCAAATGCTGTTGGTGTCCACAAAAGATGCTCAATTCCCATCTGCTCAGGCATCCTACCATCTCACCATGCCAACAACTGGGCCAATTGTTGTGACCAATGAGCATCAACTGCTTACTCTTGGACAACCAGGTCTGCTTCCACCAGCCTGACTACATCCACATGCCTGGCAATGCATGCCGCCTTTTTCGGCTGTTAAAGCCCAAAATGCCGCATAACTTGTCAGACTACTGGCCCAGAGCAGCCTTCCAACCGACTGCAGTATGCATACCGCAGGTGGTTAAAGTGGTCCCGCAGTGTCAGCATGTGACTCTGGCGTCGACCTGGCCAAGCCTGGTACCTCATGTCTGGTAGTTGGGCGAGACACCACCACGAGCTGGGTCTCGCTAATGAGGTCTTGTTGCCCCTATCCGCCCTTGTGAGACCTGGTGTTAATTAACGCCCTTGTGAGACCGAGTGGGGATAGGCTGCACACTCCTCTATAAACCGTAGCGTGGCAGTAGCAGACTGCAGGCTGTTGCCAAGGTCGTGAGAAGCACGTTGATGGTGACAATAGCGTGTGTGGCATGGCACGTTCCACTTCGACCACACAACGTCAAGTGAAGTGGCCAAGTACCTCTTGCAGTGCGGTTTCTCTGCTTCACTCCCTGCTCTACCTTACCTGGCATGCCGTTGTAGTGCTGGTAAATAAGCTTCGTGCGCTGCTTGTATGGGTTTGGTGGGAAGAGGACCTGAACAGTCCTGTAACGGATGGTACTTGGCTGTCAGTCTCACGTCAATGTGTGGGCTCGGACTATCCTCTGAAAAAAGAAAGTTTCCAGTTCTGGGACAATTCGTGGGAGTGCCACTGGCACCGTTGTTGTGAGTGCCCGTTGTGTGGAGCAAGTGCCAGCCTTGGGATGCAATTAGCGGTGCGTGGTTCTCACAGGGACTGTGGCCACACTGTGTATCAGGCAAACACGGGTGTGTTCATATGTGCGTCAATCGTACACGGGATGGCCAACGAGTGGTGTGGTATCCGGTACTACAGAGCCAATTCTGGGACAGCGAACTAAGAGACAGGACCTCCAGGGTGAAAAGGATACCCGGTGTGTGAATCATTCTGACAGGCCAGTACCTCACAAGGCAATGCTACGGCAGTGGCAACAAGCCACATGCTTATTGTCTGTGGCCTGCGTGCGGCGTGCTGGCTCAGACACCCCGGGCAAGCCGAGTGTCGCTCATGCCCCTGCCACGCTTGGTGCCACTCCATGTGCCATGGCCTGCCCCAGTGTTGGTGTTTGACCCACTTGTGTACCATAGAGTGGCATCAAGGCCAAGCAACACACCATTGTTGGCACACAGGCACACAGACCAGTGCGATGACCAAATGCCCCAGAACGTCCAATTCTGGATGTACCTAACGCCATTGACAAACATTGGCAGCTGCCGGACCCAATGTAGCCAAGGTCGAATGGTGACTTACAATACCATTCTCATCGTTTGGGTCGGTTGAGTATAGCTGTGCTCCAGACACTGGTTGGCATCTCTCTCATTGGCATCTCTCCAAGTCAGTGCAGAACTGACAGGCAGTGCAGAACTGGTTACCCCATTGTGCAGCATCATTGTATCCTGTGTCACTGGTAGCCCCAGTGCTTGAAGGAGTCGGCCCACTCTTTTCGCACTCGCGCCTCGAGGTCAGCGGGCAGACTGCATGGACACGCAACACGCAGACGAGCAAAGGCGGACCATGTGGCATGTCAAACAGCAAAATCACTAACTGCTAGTGGCAACAAAGACAAAAACGAATGGCAATCAGATAAATGAATAAGGGCAAAAGATATGGCATGCATTCAAATTTATCTCATGCATTGGTCTGCACTGGAGCCTGCAGCATGTACGAATCCAGCCTGTAGTCATTCATGCCTGCTGCAAAAGCACGACTAGCGCATACGACTGGGTGCCTGCTCGTGCACACACGTGTTGAACTGGTTCTTCTTGAAGTCCGTCAAGGTCTCGCAGTACCACCTGAACTGGGGCAGCAGGGACTCGAACCGCTCACTCCACCTGCACACGGAAAAGATGCTCTCCTTTATTGCTACATGTTACAATTCATCAATTGAATAGGCGCAAGCTCTCTTTTAGGGCACCACCAGGTCCGAGGCCTCTGACAGCGGCAACAAGCATGCATGACCCTATTGCACTGAAACAATATGTTTCTGCCTGTCTCACCCTTGCTACAGCCCTCTAGCCCAAATGACACAACTGTTCTCCAACACCAGCAGCCCTGGCAGGCTTACGTGCCCTCGACAGGTCAGTTACCGACACTAAAGTAAGACCCTGGCAATCGCACCCAAGCCAGTGATTCGCCCACCCTGCACCCCCTTGTACGTTCTCTCTCACCCAAAGGTGTCGTATATATTCTTGAGTGTCCCGAGGGGGTCAATCTCCAGCTCAGCGAAGCTCACCTCCACCAGCTTTCCCTCGGGCACATGCACACGCTCCTGCATGTACGCGCTGACAACAGGCAACACACCATGCCCATTGTTCTCTCGAGTCTTGGACGCTAGCAGCTGGACTCCAGGAGCCTTGTACCGCATAACATGCAGCAGTGTCCAAGCGTAAGTGAGTGAGGCCCCTCATGCCCAATTGATGTTACTCATGATCAACCTGTGACATCAGTACCCGTACAGCGCGCAGTACCTGTCTGGAGCCTGCGTGTGCGATCTTGTGCAACTTAGCATGTCCAATATCGGGGCTTCTGTTCGCTCCCTGACTGCGTAGGTGCGATTTGGTGGTGGTGCTGACTCAGCTTCAGAAACCACTTGAGTGTGCCTGGGTCTGCATGTCTGTAAGTTTACATGCGTGTCACCGTCACGGGTCCTGTG
>QAXH01006186.1:259-13868 GCA_004335635.1 Chloromonas sp. AAM2
AGCTCAGTGCGCCCAGGCACAGAAGCTACTGCTGTGGTAGACACAGCGGCAGAATCCTCCCTTCAGGCTGCAGCCAACGCTGACAGTGCTGGCACAGCCAATGGAGCGCCCCAGGCGGGCCCAGGCAGCCCAGTCCCGCCGGCCACACCCGGTGATTTGCGCCCGGCTCCGCCTGCCCCGCCACCCACCCCCGCCACCCCGATCCTGAGCCCTGCTTGCAATGCCGGTGAGAGCGCCTCTCCAGAACCTGCCAAGCTAGGTGATTCCTTGAACGGCCCAGTTGAGCCTACACCTTCACCAGGGAAGCCAGATGGCCAGTTGGCCACCTCCGGTGCTGACGGACTGACTCGTGACCAGCAAGGTTGCAAATCGCCCGGCAGCCCCGCTGACGCTGGCGGTGCCACACCATCGCTCGGGGCAGGCACATTCCCAACCAGTGCACAGGGTGCTGAAGCAGCGACAACGAGCCCGGCAGCACCACAACCGTCTGCAGAGCAGGACGCGCAGTTGGCAGCACCCATGGCTGTCGGCTTGGAAGGCCAAGCTGAGAAGGAGGAAGAAGAAGAAGCAAAGCAGGAACAAGTGGTCGTGGACAGGTTCAAGGTGGGTTCGGTTGCACACCAGAGCTTCGGTTACTTGTGCTTTTGCAAACAGCAATACGCAACCATGGAACTGCGAGGCAGCCGTCATGGAAAGAGGCGTGCTCAAACAGAAGTGACAGAGGATGGGCACAGGGACAGGCACAGGCACTCGAGGCCAAGACTGTTGCCTGTGATGTTGGTCTGCACATGATGACTGAAGAAGATGGGTCTCCGGTGCTCATCAGCTGCACGGCTGTCGTGAATGGGCGAGTGGCTGGGCCCCTGCTGCACGCAAGAAATGAATCTGGTTTGCTTTTTCAAACAGCAATCCAAACTGTAGGTGTTGTGTGTGTGGCGGTTGCTGTGCAGGAGGTGATGAGCGACCACCTGGCCTCGCTCCAGAAGCAGGCGCAGGCAGCCCGGGCCCAGCAGGAACACATGCTAGAGGAATACCAGCGGCTGCTCAACTACTTCGGCGAGAATAGCAACTCCACACCCTCAGGTCAGCATCTTGGGATGGGAACCATCAGTTTGTGCGGGCCTGTTGTCTCAGCGGAGCAGAGGCAGGTACTTGCCAGTGAGGCGCTACTCGAGCTAGTATTGAATATTTGCACAGCAGGCATGTGTGTCCCATGCTGCTAGCTCGGTGCGCCCTCATTATGTTTTCTCTTGCATGGAAAGACGTTTCCCAGGCTTGACCGAAGCGGCGCAAGTTGATCAGTTGAGGCCTTTGGCCTGTGAGGTGCTTGTTGGTCCTGAGAATGCATGTGCTGCTGCGCTCTCTGCCTGTCCACAGACACCGACTTCTGGGCTGCCCTGTCGAGCTTCTGCGAGAAGTTTACCGCCGCCCAGAAGGCCCTCCTGTCAGAGCGGCGCGAGCAGAAGAACAAGGAAGCCAGGCAGCGAAAGAGGGATGGAGCGCAGACAGGCGCGGTGGCGCACGCAGCGGCCGCCGCCAAACAGCAGGAAGCCGAAAAGCGGATGATGGCAACAACGCCCTTGGCACAACCCGCAGCCACAGCAGCGGCAGCAGCAGCATCTGCGGCAGCAACAGGAGCAGCAGCAGCGCTGGCTGCTGGGCAGGCAGGAGATGTGGGGGTGGTTGGGGTGGCCGTTGGCACCTCCTTGCCCGCTGAAGGTGGGTCGCCTGAGTCCACGTCTCGTGGACAGGCAGCCGCCACCCTTGTGTCATCTGCAGACAGCTCCCCACGGAGCCCTGGTAGCCGCACTGGTGCCTGGGGACATCCTGCAGCAGCAGCAACGACGGACACAGCTGCAGCAGACTCACAGGTAGGCAGTCATGCAGCCAGTGCGGCAGCATCAACAGCTGTGGCAATAGCCAATGGCGGGGATGGCAGCCAACAGAAAGAAGCACCGGGTGGCGTCGTGGCTGCGGCGGTGGTGTCAAACAGAGGTGATGCCGCTGTAGTTGCTGTAGCTGTGGAGGCCAAAGTGAGTGGCAACAGCTGCGCAATCGGGCCGGCGAGCCGCAGTGAAAGCGTGGCAGAAGAGTTGCGCTCCACTGATGCGCCTGGGCTAGCACGTGTGCATTCGCTGGGTGGCGGTCGGGGCACGCAAATCAGCCGCACGAACAGTCGGGGATTGAAGGCGGCAGAGGCTGCGCAGATGCAAGCGAACATGGACCGCTTGCTGAACTTCCCAGGCAGCAGTTCGGTTGGTTAAAAGTTCAGATTAAAAGTCGGTTTCACTCGTGCAGGAAATGTCTTACATCAGCCAAGGTTGACCAGCAAGGTTGCAAAAGCCTGGGTGCGACGCGCGACCAGTCCCTGGCACAGTGACTGTAACAATGTTACTGCGTAAGGAGTACCGCATCAGTGCCACCAGCTCTACTCATGTTTTTCAGGGTCCTCCGTCCCCCGGTAGCGTCTTGTTCACGTGACAGGCACTCCGTCACGTGACAGGCGGTTGGCGCGTGGTGTACAAGCCACTGAGGGTCGGTCGTGTCAGGGAGTTGGTCTGTCTGGAATGTGACTGGTACTTGCACACGCTGATCAAGCGGTATCCCTCCGCCATCAAGATTGGATTGCTGAGCAGGTGATTCTTGACATGTGGACGGTGGCCTACGCCAGCCTGTTCAAGCAAAAGCTGCGTGGCCAAATGAGATGCAAGCTCATTATGCATACTGCCGCGCTGAATCAATCATTACCTTCTGGTGTGCAGCTATGCTGGCCGCAGTTGACGTGCAGGCCCACTTGGTGGATTTTTCCGGCGCAGTGGCCATACTGACACTCATTTTTGCGCTGTCGGCTCATCCATGCTGCCACTGCCAGCTACCGGGAGAGGCATAAATTCTGGGGCAAGAACCAGGAACACATCAAAGGACCATAAAATGACTCAATGGCATGCCATGACAAAAGCTACGTCCAGCTGTCTCGCACCGCCTGAGCCTGTGCCGGCAGAAGTGTGTTGTGCCTGTCTTGATGGAGTACTTGCCTAGTCTCTGTTGAACCTTACCCAGGGAGGTGCCATGACCTACATCCATAGCGTTACCAGGCTCAACACTGTCTAGTTGCTGGCCCAATACATACTGGCCCTACTAGGAGCTCTGCGCGTATGGTGCGTGAGGCACAGTTGGACGGGCTTAGTTCAATGTGAGGAGTGATGTGGGAACGTGCTCACTGGGAAACTTGCACCATGTCTGAGTTCCACATACTCAACTGGGAGTGATTAGGCCAGGCCGTGGCAACCAAAGCACCAACTGCATTCAGGTGCTGGGCCTCTGTACAGTGTCACATGCGTCTCCGAGTCCCAATGATTGAGTGGGCTGATTGTGAACTCAATTCTTTTTTTTTGAAGCCAATGCGTTCAAGCACTGGATCATAACCACTGTGGTGCGGCAGGATGTGCGCGCTGTGCGTTACGATTAACGCATTGTGTTTGTTGGAGTGTTTGCACACAGATTGTTTTCTGGCGTGTAGGTTGACTGCTGTTGGGCAGTCAGGCAGTCGAGTAGGCCAAGGCTTGTGCGCATTGTCCCTGGCCTTGCCCTCCAGACCCTGTGGGTGTGCAAGCTCAGCCTTTGGCACGTGCCAAGCGTTATAAGCAGCCATGCCGTAGAGACAATCCGTGATACAATCAAGGTAGCAAGCAAACCAGCCCCTGTTTAAGAGGGCCCCTCAGGTCACATAGTTAGTGATCACTTTTACCGCTTCCCCCCTTCTTTGCTGTGTTTCTGCCACAGGTGACTGGTGTCCACTGAATCAGCATGAGAAGGGAGGATGGCAACATTTGCAGCAGCCCTGCTTTGCTCTGCTTTTACAGCATGCAAGGTTCAGGGTTTTGTCATGGTCATAGCTTCTTCCTTCCATCCATCGTAGCTTCTTCCAGTCCGTGTTTTCGTGAACTCATGGTCAAGAGTGCACTGCATATGGCTGGGACACCATGAGCAGCATGGTGAAGCTGAATGGTCTCTGGCATAGACGCCTTTGGATTCCAGTATTCGCTGGTTGTGGATCACACCTAAACCCTCTGTATCGGAAAGCGACCTCTAGAAAGCTAATTTCATCGAATGCTCTCCAATCTAGAGAAAGCGCTATGGATCATCAACTTCTTTGTTGCAGACGCTTACCAGGTGCAATGGTGTAGAAACGATTGGTGACAGCCGTCTGCATCACCTGCATGCTGATCCCTAGGAATAAAAACAGTTGCAGTGACCTTGCCAGCACTACCAAAATGTTATACATTCACCAGAAGCGGTAACCCATAAGCCACCAGCGCATATGCATTTCGTGCCATGTTTGCAGATTGAACAATTACTTCAGGTCCCTTGACAGGTTTATCGGTGAGCCTACAATCAAATGTCGTCTGGGGATGGCTTGGGCAATGCAAGGAGAGCATTGGGCACGAGACAAGGCGTGGGTGGAGGAACCCAAGGAAACCAGCTTGAATGGGTCCAGAGAAGGCAAGCATCTGCTAGCAAGCTCTTTGCAGACAGTCGCAGAGGCGTTCCTCGTGGTCCAGCCTGCCTTGAGCCTATGCTAGAGCCCAAACGGTAGCACACTTACCTTGTGACACAGCACAAAGCAAAAACAAAAGTTTGCCAGTCCTGGGACAACGCTTGGGAGTATGGAACCGGTGTTGTGAGTGCGTGTTGTGGGGAGCTAGAGTCATATGAGACCACAAGTTTAGTAGTGGTCTCATATGAATCACATGGAGCTGTCTGTGCAGCTGTCTGCCCAACGATGATACTGCCTGTCTCAAAAGAAGTTTGCCAGTTTCGAGACAGTTCGAGTAGTCGTGCACTGGTGTATAGCCATAAATAAACCACGCTTCAGAACCTTGCCTCATCCTGTTGTGATGCTCTATAAACTTTCATCAACTGCCCCTCACTTCCGATTCGCAAATCTTGACTAGGACTCTTCCTGCTGTCGGACGTTAGCCACGCCCTTTTCCCCTTGCCAGCTGACCCCCTCCCTCGCTCACCTCCAGCAGGAGCTCCACCACGTACCGGTCGCCTGCCGCTGCGGCCTCTGCCAACGGGTTCAGCACCCAGTTTGCCGTCCGTATCATGACCTGTGAGATGACCCGGTTTGGCTGGACGATAATTTGTTTCGTTATCGGATCCATATGGCCTCTTGTGTACACAGATGGCCAGATGGTTCCCAGAGTGGCGATTGTGAACGAGGAGCCGTTTCACTTGGAGGTGGTCGCCGGCTTCGCCAGCGTTTTGCAGCGTGATTACGGCAAGAACCTGCAGATCTACATGCACCCGGAGAGCATCGGCAGCAGCGATTTCGGGCTGGCAGAGTTCCTTGGGGAGGATTTACGGCCAGGGTCAGTGATGCCCATACCACATTGGGGCACTGGCTTCCAGGAAATTTTTGACCTTGCCATCTTCATCAACCCAGAGTTCAGCTTCAAGTATGTCCGGACCTTTCTATCAATGACTTCAATCAAGGTCGTGATCATGATTGTGCATGAAGCGGAGTCCATTTACATCAGGAGCGTGGACGTGGGCCTGTTCAAGTCAGTACATCCCAACGTGCACTTGGTAACCTTGGCGCCACATGTACGCAACCGCTTGGCACAGCATTTCGACACGCACGTGCACTGGATGCTGCCAACGAAGGCTCTGGTGCCCAAATCTGAGTGTGCAACGAGCAACTTGCAGCAATGTCTGTCTGGGTTCGCCATTCAGGTGAGAATCCATCTGAGTGCAGGACACATGAACTGTCCTATGCGTTTGCAGGACAGTTGGTGTTTTGGTTTACACCAGGCTAGCAGACGCACAGACACCGAGTGAAGGGGATTTAGAGAGCCCACTGCCCTACATACAAACTTCTCTTAACGTGTCTATTGTCTGTTCTGTTCCACTTGTGAGACGATACAGATGTTCAAACAGACCTGTGATGCAGTAGAACCCCACCCTGCTGCGCTACACGAACCGCTCAGACATAGACATAGCTTGAAAAGCGTCCACGTGCCCGCTTCTTGACCAGGGGGAGCTGGCCCACTTCAGGCGTAATTACGGGGAAGCTTTTCTGCAGTTAGACAAACTGCTCAACTCCTCGGCTGGCACCGGGCCACGTGTCAGGCTCAACTTGATTGGAAGACTGCACACAACGGACAGAGTCGTTGTGCCTCCAGGCCTGCGCAAGTGGATCAACCTTTACGCCAACCTCAAGTACGTAATTGGAAATTGCATGGCTGGTGCTGACCTGTGAGTCCATTATGCATACCGTACCCGTCACGAAAAGTGAAGAAAGTAGCCTCTTTGTGTTGGGAACTTGTAACAAAGGACGTTGCGACAGCCTCTGCTGGCTGCTAAATGTTAGCACTGTGACTTGTGCTTCGAGTTGTGCGTCGTGCTTAGTGCTCAGAGAGCATGATGCCCACTGTGCCCGCCAAGACAAGCGAAATTCAAACTATTCACAATCAGGGCTGAGGATGCCACTGTTTTGCATAGGAGTTAACTTGTACAGGAGGTAATAGAAAGCAGGGTCACCGCAAGCGTGAGAAAAGCACTAAAATTCACGCTTTCACGCGTTTTGGCCCTTTTGCTTCCTGAAAGCGGGGTAAGCGTGAAAAAAACCAACGTTTCAGAACGGTTTCGGTTATATCTCGTCATTGGGCCCTCTTCTGAAGATGAGACTTGTGCCATTGTTCTTTAAATGAATCTGGGCATGGAGTAGCGGGCTGCAAGCCTTTGACAACTGTACACAAAGAGCGGCTGAGGGAGCTTCAGGGCTCTCTGCGCACACTTCGCAATGAGAAGCAATCTGAGGAGGCAGTCTCCAACAAACGCAAGGCAGCTAGTCAACTGTCAGGCCAGTCCAGCATCGTGAGCTTCGCCAGCCCAGTCACCACAGAGGAGGCACATGCAGCTGTGGCTGACTTCTTCTATGCCAATGGCATTGCCTTCAATGTGGCACGCAGCCCTTACTTCATAGCCATGCTTCAGGCAGCCAGTGCTGTTGGCAAGACGTACAAGCCCCCTGGCAGTGAACTTCTACGCACCACTCTGCTTGACAAGGTATGGGAACCTGAGCCATGTCAGCAGTGCAGCCATGCAGCAGCAAGCCAGCAACCAGCAGTCAACTGATGCAGTCAACTGGTCCCGCTGTCACCCTCTCTCGGCACGCTTTCATCAACAGGGAAGCTTTAATCCCCGCTTTCGCTTTGCTTTCGCTTACGCTTTCGCTTTCGCTCTCGCTTTCGCTTACGCTTTCGCTTACGGTGACCCTTATAGAAAGTGATTTAATTCCGTCCATGGGGTTTGAAGTTTTGGAGGTTGTGACAGTGAGCTAGGAGTACTGTAAAAGTTTGTACATCTCCATGTACGCTTTCCGCCTGGTCTGAATGGTTCAGCTTTCACTTGTCCCTGAAGTACGGTACACATTCCTGACGTGCACAATGCACATGGACACGGATGTACATATTGGACATCACACCAACATGCAACTTGTCAACCTTAATCCCACTGCTCAGTAAGGTATACTTATCATGCTGCGCAGGTTCCCTGATTACTACGAAGTAATCCATCACACCTTGGCCATGCTTCCAGTGTTTGCCACTGACTCGTACTATGAGACCAAAATCACCTCTTCAGTCATATCTTCCTTGATCACAGGTGTGTGATCAGAGGTCACAGGTGTGTGGTCAAAGGCCTGAGGTGGAATGCAGGGCGGCCAAGGCGGGATAAAGGGGGAAGGTAACGACAGTGATGAGGGTAACCTGCTACCAAAGGCATAAGCAGGGTCACTCTCACAAGAGTCGAGCATATTGATTGACCTAGGCACTATGGCACCCATGATGAACTTACATAGTAGTCATGCAAATCAGACCGTCACTGCCGATTGGAAGGAAGAAGGGCAGAAACAAGACACAGGCTGGAGCATGCAAAGCACAGCATTAAGACTACTCTTTGAGTACTGCAGGGTACTGCAGCACATTCTTTGCAGCTTGTGTGCCCTGCACGACCAGTCTGCGTTTCCAGTTCAGGGTTACCTGAGCATATACCACCTTGTCATGTGCACACCTCAGCGTGACGCCAGTACGACTTTGCTAATGTAGTGAGTGACCTGGGATGCGCAATGTGTGACTGCAGGTGTGCCTCTAGTCGTCAACAAACGTTTCCTCAGGTCATATACCTTTCTTACAGAGCAGCACGTGATCAGGCAAAAACCTGGCGAGCCCTTGGCCGATGTCATGAGGCATCTTCTATCCTATGGTGATGCTGAGCTAGCACCTCCTAGGCAGGCACTGGCACAGTTGAGGGAACAGTTAAGGCAGCAAGCGTTGGATAAGATACAGGGTTTGATGGAGCCATTTATGATGAACATCCAAGCGGAATGGCGCGAAAAGCCTTGGTAGACACTGGTAAGAGGTTCAACAAAACATTTGTTCATGCTTGACCGCCCTTCACTGGTTTTAATTCAGCCATGTGAGATGATGTGTATCATCATGGGAATTGGGCTCTGCAGCCGTAGGCCTGATTACCTTCTTATCTATCTGCATGGCGTAGAACATTGCGAGCTCCGCCCAATGTTGAGGTGTACTGCCGGGATATATGGGTTGATAGGGATTTGGGCAAGCTATGCTCGTCTACCATTCATATACTATGTTGCCATTGACGCATTTGCCAGTAGTTCTTGGGCGTTATTTTCTATGCCGATCAAAAGCAGTAGACGTTGGGCAAGACTGGGAACCCTGGGCTCTGGCGGAGGTATTGTGTCCAGCTGCAGTTGCAGTACCGCTGGTTGAACCATGGAAAGCCATGCTTGAATGATGATCACGTCTTCCGCTTGATGTTGCGGTGTCAAACGCAGCAAGGTGTTACTAGGGGGGTAAGGTGGTTCGCAGTCGCAGCCGCCCCCATACAGGTTTCCCCAGGACTAACATACAGGTTTCCCCAGGCCTTAGGTTATGCTCCTGTGTAAAAACGTTATTGCCTTGGGCCCGTCTCATTCTGGGCCTTGCACCATACAACCAGGCAACCACCTGTGACTTTCTTGGGAACGATAGATGCATACCTGAGCCGCATGTCACTGCCACCCAGTGTTGGAGGACCACCCGGGGACCGAATTGCACTGCATTACTGCGCTCTGGTGGTGAATAAGCGCATCATTGTGGCTGAATTGAACGCCAGGTGCTGACCTGTGCTTGGATGGCATGCAGTACATGCCAGTGCAGAAACGATGTATGGGAATCGCAGAATGGGAATTACAGATATTGTTGCTCACAACCCCGGGTCAACAGTTGAAACTGTCGCGTCGTTGCTGCAACAACATACTGGCAAGTCACATCTAGCAGCCGGAATGCCAAGATGTCACAAGACATCCGCCATTAGATGCAGAAGTCAAAGCGATCATGTCTCAGGACCCTTGTATACTACTCCCAGACCTCGTAACCTTATTGCAGCAGCGTACCAGTAAGCACGCATCACGCATCTTTGCTTCAACCGTATCAGCAGAAGATTTGGCCAGAGCTGTTACACGGGCAGTCACCGCTCGCACCGGACAGTCTGTAACAAGCCATGTGCGAGACCACAAGGGCATACCATTCACACGCTGCAAAGAAGCAGTGGAGGCGCCCATCAACATGCGACCTGCACGCACAATTTGGGTGAAAGGCATCAATTGGGAACGATGCCTGGAACAAGCTATTTACCGGTGTTGGCGGCATGGATTATGTGCAAAATTGGATGTGCGGTCACTTGTAGATCAGCTTGCGCTGTATGTGATGAATGCTACTAAAGCACCTGAATCACGCAAGGGAACATGTGATGCGTGAACTGGGACTGATAGGTGACATCATCTTCGGACAGCTGAAGTTTGGAATGGAAACGCTCTAAAATTGTTACTGAAAATTGTGCCGGGATGAGATGGCGACAAGCCTGGCGGCCGCTCTCCGTCTTTTACACTAGTCGAAATGCTTATCATGAACCTAAAACTCCCTAGGTTGAGCTTACCTGTTCGATGCGCCTGCATCGCGTGTCCAGTGGCTCGGCCAATACGCCGGGGTAGCCATACAAGCTCACCGAATGACTATACCCGCACGTTCCGTTCAGTGGTAAGCTTGCCTTACTTGATGAGACGTGTTTGCAGTGCGAGCTGCTGCGATTGTCTCTACCACAACACACGTGTTGCACCACCCCATGGCATGCAAGTATTGTAGCAGATCTTACAGCAAGCTTACAGCAGGTGCAAAGATTGGCCGCCGATCGCGTTGCTGCAGGGTGTGTGGATGGCGCATGCGGTCCAACAGCCAGGCACGCAAGGGAGGAACACGATGGAGATGCTTGCTGAAACCCAAACTTTGGAAGACTTGGCTATTGTGATACAGCCCTGCATGGAGTCGTTGGACGGTGGTTTGCTGGAAGCTGATGCGCACAGGTCAGAAAAACAGAAAGGTCTGCAAGCATAGCATGCTTCCAAGTGTACTGCACATTCATACTGCACTGCCACATTCATCAGGTTGGCTGTCTGGCCAGATACATCAATGGCTGTCAGTGCAGCAAGCCGTGATAACTCACCAACAACCATCATGACGCCGCTACACCAGCGCACACTTTAGGCCAAGTCAGGTGCCGCATCGCGCCAACAACAGCTATCGTATAGCCGGCCGACTACCAGCACATGTGCCAGAAGTTCTGCTCGTGCTGCCGTTGCCTTGTCAAAGCCGAAAAAATTATGCACCCTCCATAGTATCACAACACTCATCATGCCTGGCTCCCTAAACATGCTAGTGACAGGCCTTAGATAAACACACAGCCATGGCCACACCCTTGCCTGTCACGTGCGTGCCCTTTTCTTTGCAGGTCCGTTTGGACGCAATTAGCCCACACCACCATCCACTGCAGCATCAACAGCACTAAGGATGGGGCCAAGCTATCAGCAGAGCAGATCAGCAGCGTGACCGCCGCAGTGCAGTTACTTTTAACCAGCCTGCCACACGCACTCCTACCTTGCCAGACACTTGCGGATATCACAGCTACACTGCGCCTGTACGTTGGCCAATGGAGTGGCAGCCGGCAACCGCTCTCTGAAACGCAACGTGCAGCTCTGCATGGCAGGCTGGTACAGGTGCATAGCAGCACCAGCAGCAGCAACTCAATGACGGATTTCACGGATCTGGAACGGCTTGTGAACGTGTACCGGCGGGCAAAGGGCCTTAACCTTGGGCCGATTCCGATGGTGTGGCAGGCATGGGCCGCAGAGCAGCCTGGAATTGACCCAGTGCGCAGGGAACAGCTGCAGCAAGCCCTGGCCAAGCTGCGATGGCAGAATAATTCGGCCGACCGCGGCACCGCTTCTGCTGCAGAGCAGACAGGCGATCAGGCGGGTGCAGCAGTTGGTTCTAGTCGGTCGGTTGCCACCGACGGGGCCAGTGCCAGGGCCAGTGCCGGGCACAAATCAGTGGCGGGCGCAACCCACCGAGCGGATGGTAGCAGGGAGGCAGGCATGGCGCCCGTGCAGCGGCCGAGCGTTATCGGGGATGCAACTGCTGACTACACTGCCTACGCTGCAGCGGAGCGCGCGGTGGAATCAGCGACCAGCCTGCGGGAACTGGGTGCGGCCCTGCCCGAGTGTCAGCAAGCACTGGGCGCCACACAAAGCCCGCAGAACTTCCGCAAGCTGTGGCACCGGGTCGCTGAGGTGGCCCGCTCAGTCACTGCATCCCCAGCAGATGCGGCTGACAACCAACACCACCTTGATGCTATCGCCTCCTTCCTGCTTCAGCACGTGGCAGCTGCAATTACTTGGAGCCAGACACCCGCACAGCTAGCACGCATTCTCAGGCATTACCACTCCTTCTGGTCGGGCAGTCGCCTGCCATTTGGCGAGCCACAGCGGCAGGCTCTAGCCCTCAAGCTAGCAGACCCTTACTTTCTGCGGGAGCTCACAAACCCAACGACAGCTGAGAAACTGGCGCAGGCGCTGCTGAAAGCAGGCAAACTGCAGATTCGAATTGGAACAATACCAGATTCATTTCTGCAACGGCTCCTGGCCGTGCGTGGCCTGGATGATCTACTCAAAGAGCAGTTTGAGCGCGGCATCCTGCAGCATAACAGGCTGGAGATGAAGAAGCAGCGCAAGCCATTGCAGGGAAGCGGTATCCCTGCGCGCGCAAGCGATGATGGCGGTGATGGCCAGGATGGCAATGTCAGCAGGGCTCAAGGAAACCCCAGTGGTGCACCAATACAGGGCAACGCACGTGAGCGGGCCTGGCAAGGCTGATGGCAGCCTGCTCCACTGCCTGATGGGCCTGCTGGTCCACTGCCATGCAGGCCTGGTCGCGCACTGCTTTGTGGTAGTTCAGAGAAGGGCAAAGAAGGGCGCTAGGAAGCGCGTCAGCTGCTGCTACTCGCAGGGTACAGAAGGAGTTCAAGGTGCTGACAAGGTGGCGTTACGACTGCATAGAGCATGCAGATACCCCGCCGTCCCGGCCATATCAATGACGCACCAGCGACTGACTGAAATGCACTTTTCCAAACACACTTCCTTCTGGAAGTGACAGTTAGAATCTCGTCAGCTCTCTGGGCGTGTGACAGTTGTGTGGTCGTACCTGCTCGTGCTACCTGATGGCACCTGTAATGGGCAAAAGAGGGCCAATCAGGGGCGGGCAGGGCCTGCAACTATTGACGCATCAGGACAGGTTTCTCGCGGCCATTGGGCACTTGCTAGCGACCCTTTCATCAGTAACGGTGTGATATATTCCGAAAGGAGTCAAACCCGACAGTGGGCACTGGAAACTGTTTCGCGGCAAGTCGAGAAACTTCTCTGCACATGCTGCGCTCTACATGAGTAGCTTTCCAAGACATGCTCTTTGTCTGTGCATCCATACCTGCGAAAGAGCCAGCAGACTTCCGTGGTGCTGTCAGGTAGCACCGCACAGCTGCAGCATCCTGTGCCTATTGTGGTGGCACTGCGGTGCACACCCTGTTCCAACTCACAAGGCAGGAAGCGTCACCAAACACACAGTGTTTCTTGGATGGTTGCCCCCCTTACTGTTTTTTTAAACATTGCCGTTTCTATTTCGTAACGTCCCTGGTGTATTCCTTCATTCACATCGCGGGGTCGAAGTCCCCAGAATTTCATGAACCGAGTATGCAGTCTCGTTAAGCAGACCTCAGCGACACCGCCTATCGCATCGTTATCACGCGTCGAGCGATAATCGCGACCTTCAACGGTTTGAAAAACGACAGCCACGGACTTCCAGCGATACAAGCACTTGCGAAGCAGTCTATTTGAGACTCGCAGGCTCTTCACTGCACAATCCAAGATACCGCGGTCAAACCCCACTTTGAAATTCGCATGCACGCCAGCTCGATGACACTGAGGGCAACCACCACAGGCAGTGGCTGGCAATAGGTTTAACTCAGCGATGTCAACAACACAGACGGAGTCACGGGCAACTCACAGGCCAGCGGTCTGGCCATGCAGCCAGGCATCAGCATGCAATGTGGACATGAAGGCACATGGGCATGCATGGACATGAGTCCACGGGCTTCCATGGCCATGAGCATGCAGACACATGAGCATGCGAGTCCACGTCTATGCGTGCAT
>QAXH01006186.1:14062-34022 GCA_004335635.1 Chloromonas sp. AAM2
TAACGGGACCTGTAACGGGACCATGTTCGACACACGACTCGAATGCTGTCCCACCACCCAACCCCCCCTCTTGAAGTCATGGCTTCCTAAGGGGGGCTAACTGCATTGTATACAATAATGCTTTTCTTGATCGTTTTCTTGCCCTGTAGCAGCCATGTTGCTCCAGTTGGCAGACCAAGAAGGAGGATCCAGGTTATCTCATCATCAATTTACAGGTACATTTCCATCACCTGATAAACCGTCAGGCGGTGTTTCTTGCCGTTCCAGTCACATGCCAGTCACACGCGGTCAATAGATGCATCTACACGAAACAGTGACGCCTACAAACTGTAAATATGCATCAGCTAGGCTGCAGGCAGTGTTCATGTGGCTAGAGGGCAGCTGTTGCTTGCACCGTCAGGCACCTCTTCTTGACACACACATACACACATGCCACACACACACAAACAAGCTCACATGACCCGACCAGAGGGCCAGCCAATCAGGCCAGCCAACGTTGCGCTCCACGATAGCATGCACACACGTTCAAGAGCAGAGGTCGCCCGCTCGGTCACTGCATCACGTGCCTGCACGAAACTATCAGTTCCTATACTAGAGATGATGGGTTGATCACCAGTGCCATACCATCTTGCACACTGTGGTAGTTGATGTGCGCATACATAGGCTCCAGGAGTCAGACCGATATTTGTCAGGAAAGCACGAGTTGGTTGTCCTTTCATGGTTATTGACCTTCCGTTGCCAGTTGTCTGCCCTGGCATGCATCCAGAGGGTCACACACGTGATGGTGCTAGGTGGATGGGCTTGGTTCCCTCCCTTCATGCGACCGTAAGTGGCCACATAAACAAGAATGGTGGTTGGCTTTTCCCTGCTATGATGTGCCGGCACACACTGACAGCTTCAGCCCACCACCAGCCAAAGCACAGGGACAGTGCCAAACGCTGTTGTCAGGAAGGCCTGCTTGTCTGTCGGACTTGGGTACACGGGTACTCACACGATTTGAATCGATTTCCTTCCCAACATCTCAGCATGTTTCCCAATATACTGTTCATGTCGAGGAGTGTGGAGCGGTTTGAGAACCTCCCTTGCTTGTGTACGCATAACGCGTGGGTCACTTTAGTAACTGAATCAATCATATTCAGTTGGCGCCTGTACCGCTCTTACATGCTCCCAATTGTTTCATGCCGCTTGGTTGATGACCCTGCGTCTGCCCTTCCTGCTGGTTGCCTCTGGGTCACTTGGCGGCTGGTGCGCCCTTGTCCGCACTCCAGCCCAGGTCCCGTTGCAAAAGCGCCTGAGGAACAAACAAAACGAAAGTGTGGGTTTGAAGGCATGACAGGATACTGAAGCAGCTTGCCAAGCGCCATTTCCGTGCAGGATGCCACACATGCAATCTGAGATGCCATTTGTGCCACGTCATACGAGTGGTTTGACAATCGTATACTGTTGTCAACCAACAATTAAGTGCCTTGGAATCGTCCTGTTATTGCTAGACATGGTGAGACCATGTGCTCCCCATAACAGTCATGGTTGCGGGTTCAAAACCGCACTTGACTGCGCTGTTGTATGCGAAAACCAACCCATTTTACACACCTGCATTTGCACGACGGTTGGCCGGTAGAAGGCCCGCAAGATGGCAGCCACGCTGGGATGCATCTTACGCCCGCGGTACGCGTTCTGTTCATGGGTCACAGCACAATGCCGTGCACAGTTGGTTCTGCTCTACCAGTAAGAGAAAGTTTGCTGTGTTGACTATTCATCAACATCATCATCATCATCATCATCATTATCGCTTATCATGGTTCAACCCACGCTACCGTGACTATCATGCTCGTAAATACGATACATGCTTGCACTTGCGCAGCATTATGTGTTTTGAATCTCATGAACCCCAAGAAAGCAAAAGCAAACAGTGAAATCCCACCTGGCCCGTGGGCACAGCCGGATACGGTTTTGCTACTTGTATTAGCACTTGATACTGGAGCATGAATGATGCAGCAGTTGTTGACTGAGTGGGTGTGCCATGGGTGCGCCAGGCAGCAGTAAGCTAGCAACTGTCAATCGCAATTGCCGGTCCAAGTCACAGATGAGGGCCCGAATGAGAGCTGCAGTTGGCAGGGTTGTGCGCTTGCCCAGTGTTGCTTTGTCGTGCTGCTCACGATGAACACAAGCAAGTCCTACTGTGTGACAATGCCATTTGCAGCGGATTGGGATACGAGGAGCAGCAAGATTGGCTGCCCATCTGAGCGGGCTCCCCTTAGATTGACTGATTAGTCATCAGGGAAGTCAAAGGACACGGGAGGGGGGGGGGGATGTGTTGTTCTGACCTACCCTGAACAAGTAGAATTACCTGCATTGCCGGCTGCATTGGCTTGCCGCGTGGCATGAGCTGTGGGTCAGCCCCCACAAAGCGTAGCACGTCTTCGACAACCCCCTCCGTGTGGGCAGCAAACTCGTCAAACGTGATCAACATGATGCTGCAAAGCAGCAAGAGGAACAGAACATGCCACCTCAAGTATACCTTGTGTACTCAAGTGCATCCATCCTCGATGCACCGGCCCATGCCCAGTGGCACTGCCAACCTCTGGCTGACCACAACAAGTGTGTTAGGTGTGCAGGCTACTGCATGACAGTACGTGACTGCCTTTCAGGCTCCGCTAGGCCAAACCCCTGCAATGATCAGAAGCGCATCACACCATAGCATGCAGCTTTTCCCTGTGTTGCAACACTGTTTGCTCCGTACTTTTCCGGTGGAAATGCTGCCAGGTACGGTTGGATGAGTTGGTGGTACTGCCCGCAGCGCAGAATGCCGCTGAGAGTCATGTACAGCGCACGAGGCAACTCGGCAGGAAGCGTGTCCTGCAGTTGGATTAAACCCGGCAAAACAGCAACAGAGCAAGCAACTGTTTGCTTTGGAATCACTGGCCTTTAAGTTGCTGTTCAAGTATCCAGTCCAACTGTGTTTGAACCCAACTGTTTGAAAAACAATGCGGCAGCTGCACTCTCACCTTGATGCCCAGCTGTGCCACGTGGTCCCAAAACACAAGTTCATCCTTGTCAGCACCCTGTGACCATCAGAATGGTATAACTCACAACAACAAACGCGCTCAGCTAACGCGCTCAGCTCACAACAAACTCACAATGAGAAGCAATGGCTCAGCTGGCTGCACTTCTTGAAGCCGCACAGGTGCCTGTGCACTGGTTGAATGCTATGCCGTCAATGCATTTCACTGGGCGGTTTCTACTACCTTGAAGCGTGCGTCTGTGGTGCCTGTCGCCGGCTGGGCTAGGGAGGGCCAAGGCAGGGGTACGCCCATGTCCGACAACATGACCTCGGCACTGCGAGCAGCATTACCAACGGTTTGGCATGAGTAGGCAACACTCAGTTGGCTCGTTGTGCTGACACTCAGGTATCAAGCAACATGAGACCAAAATCTGCCAGCAACGGACTGTAGAGGACCTGTGCAGTTTCCATGTAGTTTTCACGTGTGCAGCTGTCTTGTCATGCCCTCAATCCACAGGACAGACGGGCGCATGTGGCTCACATGTCCAGATGGCTTACCTGAACACGCCCGCTGTTGGGTCGCGCAGCATGATGATGATCTTTGCATTCGGTGTGACATGCGCGATGCGCCGCGCAACGTATGGCAGGCACGCGTGCACGGGGCATGCGTCGAAGCACATCCACTGCGCCAGAGCAAAGCAAGCACACCGGGACTTGGTCGTAAAGGTAATGCGTGTAAGAACCTGCACGTCTAAGCTGTACTGCACATCTATCGCAGGCAGTCTGGACGGCAGACTACCTTGGATACGCCACGGACTTTCTCCGCCCACCAGCGCGTCATCACAGTTGGAAAAAACGAACGGTAGAGGAGCGCCGAGGAAGCACAGTCGCGACCAAGTGCGCCTACACATCAGCAGTGCAAGTTTGGGAATAAGGCAGCCGCATAACACAAGTCAGCGGGATTTAAATGTTGAAGCGCGGATTACGTGCACAAATCATCAGGCGTGCTTTTTGGCAGCTCGTTCAACAACAGCACGTCGCCCCAAAGCACTTCATGTGGTTGGCAACTCGCCTTCGAAGTAGTGTGTTTCCTTGCTCAAAGCCTCGTGGTAAGGCAGCCCCACTGGCGAGCTGATGGCTGGGTGGCGCTTGAGGTGCTCAGCCAGAGAGGTAGTACCCGCCTTTGGGAATCCAACAACATAGAAATGGGGAAGGTCCCGGCGCATGGGGAGCGTGAGCAGACGTGTAATCCTGAGCAGCACATGCAGTCTGTTTGAAGTTGTGTTGCTGCTGTCAAGTTGGCATCAGCTCAGCCAGTACGCAGAGACTTAGCGAGGCTGACATAGCATACTAGGGCTAAGGACGGCGTACTGTGCCATGGCCTTCTGTACTGCTGCCACTCGGTTGTCATGAACATCCGGTTTCGCATCATCACACAGAGTCATGAGCATCATTCCGCATCATCACACAGAGTCATGAACATCGTTCCGCGTCATCAAACAGAGTCATGAGCCCTACTGTCATTGGGTAGATGGCTGTAAGTTGCTTGTGCACAGTGTTTGGGTTGCAGGCTGGTTCGTGTGCTCGTTGAGCCTGTGCGAATGGTTTTCTGTCAGAGTGCTTTCAATCAAAGGTTCAGCCAACATACACAACATGCATGTTGTGGCCAACACATTCCAGTTCCTTATCGTTCTCAGCCACAACGACGATATCCAAACATCGCACAGGCAACACCAACACGTGCAAATATGTTTAGTAACTTTGCAACCGCTGGACCAGACTCACACGTTGATGCAGTATGACGCTTCAAAGCCCACACGCAGCGCCCAGCCCCTGGCAGGGCCCAGGGCCTCAAATATGTAGGGAATGAAGGGGCAAGCCCAATACAGGCGCTGGGACAGCACCCACTGCGAGAGTGATGCAGCACGTGATGCAGCACGCATGTGGTAACAGGCAAAGCACAAAACCTCAGACTCTTACGCGTGGTCAGGATCGTGGAAAAACCGCTTATCCCTTGCCATCTTGCCTTGATCGTTTGTCATCTCCGTTCTCTGGTCCATATAGCATGTTACCAGAACAGAACCACGTGCTTGGCCAAAACCTACCCGACTTGCCTTGGGGCCAGGTTACGGGGCCTTCGGCACAGCGGAACGCCCATCTCTTAAAACTCCCCCAAGAAACTCACCGAAGGTAAAATCAGGAACGTGCATAGCCAGGCCACTATGAAAGCGGAGCACCACCAGATTGCTAGGCAAGGGAGAAGCAAAAGGCAAAATCCGTCGGCCCATCCATGCTTGCGCGCGAGGACGTCCCCGACTTGAGTACGCTCCGACAAGGCGATGCTGACATGCTGGCTGCTGACGTTCTTTCTGCGCTGTTTTGAATCGCTAGGCGAACTCGTATCGCTGGTGCTGCTGGGCGCATCCTGGCTGTCGGGAGAACAGGACCGAGGAAAAGCCCTGATAGGCTGCATGATGGCCCTGATAGACCGGATGCAATGCCCACACCGCCCATACGCTGCAACTTGAGTGTGGCTGATACTCGGTGCGATTTTAGTTGAGCACACGACCGAACGCAACAGCTTGTTCTTGGACGCACCAGCGTTGCATGGAATGAAGTCATACCGCGCGTGATTGATCAGCTGTGATTGATCGCAAGGAGTTTCAAACTGTCATCGTGCCCATCAATTTCGACTTTCAATCACTCACATCGGCATTGACCTTCGGGTGACAAAGAGTCGCGAACCGTAACCGCAGAGCAAATCCTTTCAGCTTGCCAAGATCGGCATTTCTTCCGCTTCTGTGCTTTTGTCGTCGGCTCTTCACATTTGTGATCTGAGTCCGTTCAGCGCTCATGCTTTCCGAACTTGGGAGCGTGTGTCAGCAGCCAAACCATTTCTGGCCAGTCCTCGTCCAGCAAGGAAAACGTCGCTGGAACGCCAAGCGCACACGCAACAGCCTACAGCCTGAGCTGTAGATGGCACAGTAGATGGTACAGTAGATGGCACAGTCGGACAAGCTGTGAGAGCACTGTCATCACTCAGCAGCCGGGAACCAGCAGGCAGGCAACAAAGCATTCAACCTGATTGGCCGGCAGATACTGTGGCCGGTGGCAATCCCATATGAAAAAACAAAACTTCTTTTGTTTTATTAACAGTCTCAGCGTCAGTTTACAAGGGTTGCCCCTCCTTCCAGGTTGAGGTTGGGTTGGGCTAGGATCAGGGTACGACGAACTGCAGCAAGAGCTATTCAACAAACAAGGTTTGTACCGATCACGGTAGCCAGACCAGGTGTGACCGTGACGTTGACAATGATCGGGTAAGAGAGCTATCATGACGTCAGAGTGAAGAACACTCTCGCACGGTGCACGATCTCGCAGCAGCCGTGCCTTGCCGCGGAACATGAAGGCGCAATGTAAGAAGTCGCGATGCGGGCTTGATGTGTCGTCAGAGTGTCTAATTCGCTATCAAACGTTGACATTGTGAGGGTTGCCATTGCCCTAGCTGACCCTGACCCTGACCCTGACACGCTTGTAAATCATGCCATTGTTATGGCTAACGGAATGCTTTCGGAAAGTGTTCTGTGGGGTGATGGCCACACGGACCTCACCACCCCTTTCTGACACGGCCAAATTCCCCTTTACTAGGAGAAATTTTTACAATTTGCGCCAGTAGTTGGTATTTGCGTTGGACGTGCTTCATGGTGTGCACTCCCTCCTTGTAAGGCGTGTGACCTGTGAATCCCGTGGCTATATATCGACACCGTCACTCTCTGCTCGTCTGGAAGGCTGCAGGACGTCTGGATGCCGGGGTGAGACAGCCTGAGACTTTTGCCGCATACGTGCACTATCAAGAAAAGAGAGGATAAAGAAAAGATGATCAACGCCCAGTTGACCGACAGGCTGCGAGTTGTGCCGCATATGTATACTGGCAGGCAGCTACACAGTGACACATGGACTTGTCCTGTGGAAGTGACTGGCAACTCTCTTGCATGCCCGACATGCTGTGATGCGGACAAAGCTGGTTGTTCAGCATACCAGCAATTCACCCGCCAGCTTGTGTGAACGCAGTTTCAAGCAGCAAGAAACGTTGCTACACTAACTTCAAGATTGTGTTGTTCTCATCATGGTCTGGCATGGCCGCAAGGACTCAGTTGGGCAAATCTGCATACCTCTGCTGGACTGAATAATGTTAAGTATCTGGTCTGCCAGTTTATAGTGTTAGAAATTTCTACCAGCAAGAGCTTTGATTCGCACTCAATGAGTTGATCTGCCAGATCAAATTGGCCAGTGGTCGATTCCACCGGAGTGTGGATCGCCCATCTCCATCTCCACGGCAGGCGCCCACACCCGACACATGTTGCGAGACTGCAAGGCCTCAGATGGGCATATGTGCATATTTCTTTGCAGAAATGCCACTATACAGTTGTTCATCTGCCACGCATGGTGTACGGTACGCCATATATCAATTCAACAACACACAGCTGGACGACAACAAACGGATTGCCAACAACGCAGTGCGTACAACGCACATCCAGCCAATGGAAGTGCTACCGATGCTTGGGTATGGAGCATGGTGCTAGGCAACGATAGCCTACGCAGGAAGCCTGACAGACAGCAAACGCAATTACGGCAGATAGAGGGCAAAACGGCAGGCTCAAAAGCTGGCAAACACGGGCCCCTTTCACATTTGCCCTTCTATCATTCCGATACGGAGCAGGCAGGCCACCAGAGTTTTTGCTAACTGACCCTGGCCCTGTCCATCCTAATCATCACATGGCAAGGGTGAATTGAGTTTACTCGGGACATGTGGCGCTCATGGTCTCCGGTACCAGACATCTGTCGAGCGGCCTAACCAGGGGAGAAAAGAATCATTTGAACAAGCGGGATCGTCTAGCAAGCGGGAAAGTTTAGCAAATTCGGTACTGTGTTGCGCACCTTGAGAATTGATGTCTCAAGTCACGAAGTCGCAAAGCCTAGCGAGGACAGTGTCCAGTGCGGGGCATGGTGGCAGGGCCAGGTGACTGGGTTTGGCCTCGATCGGGTTCGGAAAGAATGTTCGAAGCCACCATATTCAGAATGAGGTGGCAACTGCTTGGGCTGCTTCGTTGCCTACCTCTTGGATATCGTCGACCATTCTATGCGGTGCCTGATTCGCGTGACAGAACAACATGACGTCACGGCTGGGGAGCGTTTTTCTTTTTCTTCGTGACTCATGAGGTTTGCGCCTCAACGCACGTCAATTGCACACACCTGTCCGTCTTCTCTGGTTTTGCATGAGTTGCCGCACGTCCACGGAAAGGCCGGGTTGGTTCCGTCGGGAGCGCTGACAACGATTCGTGAATCTAGACAGGCCTTGTACCACGCTTTTCCAACTGCAAGCTGATCGCACAGTGCTAGAGGTCACGTTATCAGCTGCAAGGTGCGTGTGGTGTCCCTGCTGGCTGAGATCGATGCACGTTCAGCAGCCATTGGTTGTGTACCTCGTTGGTTGGGACACAAGCATTGCGCATTGCTTGCTTCCACACTAGACTTAGACTTGGAAGAGATCTCCAGAAGATGGAGATATATAGGCATGGGTGCAGTGATGCAGAGGTCGGCTTGTTCAGCCAATCACATCGTCGTTCGCACCAGATCTTTGAATGTCGCACCCATCACAGCCGAAAAGCTCTTGCTTTTGCGCATGCGCGCAGTGGTTTAAGATGGCCGGCGGAGGAGCTGCGTCTTCTAAAGTCGTAACCCCAGGTTGGAATTACGCGATCACATGCAGGTCGCCTGCCAGATGCCGCACGTCCCAGCCAAGCACAACCTGTGTGTATTGATGAGCTGCTCACTGAGCATGCAAGAGTCTACCATAGTAAGAGTGGCTCTACTTCTCCTATTCGCTTTTCAACATACCTTCTGTTTGCCATTCTTTGCGCAGCAAGCAGAAGCGAGAAGCGGCATCAGGCGCGTCGCTCTGATCACCCTGACTGGCCGGCCACAACCACTGCTGACCAGGCAGAGAGCGCTTGCGATCATATTCAGTACATGAAGATGCGAGACGCCTTGATCAATGATACCACAGCACCAGCGGCAGCAGGCCCTTCAACTCCAGCCAGCTCTAATGCTAGAGCCAAATTAGGGCCAGAAGCATTTGCATCTGCGGCCGGAGAAGGCACCAGTGCACCAACACGTCGACGCCGGCAGCAGCAGCGCACAGCCGCACCAGCCGCTGGGGATGCCCCAGCCAGCCCCAGCCAACAGGTCAAGTCTGACCAGAGCAAGCGTGGGTTTGACTCCCAAGGTGCAGAAGGCATCAGTGCAGCACCACTGGCCCCAGCCAAGCGCACCAGGCGCCAGCGCGGCAATGCCATTGCCACAGCTTCAGCTTCTCCCGCCACCACGCAGCCGCTGCATACCCAGTCCCCGGTCCCGCTTCCCCCTACGATGAACCTTGCAGGGATGTGGTTCAACGGCCATGACGGGGCAACAGCTGATGGCCCTTCTCTGACCTCCCTCCTAGCCATGAATGAAGCCAATCAGTTGCTGATGGATGGAACACAGGCAGCGGCAGCGGGAGGGTGCGGGGGTTGGGGCCGCAGCGAAGACTGCGGTCCAGGCATGTCCGCTGGCATAATGGAAGGCGTGACTAGCATGGGCCCCAGCAGCGACAATGACCCCGGGAGGTCGCGCGTGAGGAGGGAGAAGAACAGGTGGGGACGAGCCTTGTGCCCGCGACCCCCCCTTTGTGTAGGTCTGGGAATTGTGTAGGCCTGGGAACAAGATCATCGTGCCAATTTTGGGTTCAATCAACGCCAAGGTTATGAGCTCAACGAGGAGTTGCTCTGGCAAACAGCATCATGGTGAACAGGCGATGGCATGATGTTGTCGTGCACAACTGACTGCTGCCAACTGAGCACTCTATTGATGGACATGAATTCCTGACACACCTCCTGGTATCCAGTCAGACCTCCTGCGATTGAGGTAACCGGACTGTTCCATACACTCGTTCCCGGCTGATACCATCAGCGTCAGTTTACTTGATTACATTTCATATCCCGGCGCCTTGGCCACATCTATTACATAACACTTTTGTCCCGAGAGCTGGTTGGCAACCCAGCCGAAGCCCGGCTCCTGTCCCCCGCTTTCAGGGTGGCCGCACGCAAGTGCCGCGCCAAGAAGGTCCAGTTCATGGCCAAGATGCAGATTGAGCTCAAGGACCTCATGGCGCAGAACAGCGAGATGAAGAATCAGGTAAGGGCCATGGAAAAGACATGCCTTAAATAACTGTGTGTGGTTCTTGGGTAGGCGCCTGCGTAGGCCTTCAGGTACACCTATGCACATGCAGGCCATGACTGTTGACTTCTGGCGTGGTCTACTAAGGATTGCAAAATATTCCTACGGGCTTGGTCAGGCTCCTGCCCATTTTATACCGAAGGGATTGTTATTGCTGTCAAGCCCCTTCCTTTTCTCAGTCCTCCTTTCTTTTCTCATACGTGTGAATTGGTTCGTCAGGTGGTGACATGGCACCGTATGTTCAGCCGTGAGGTGCGCCTGCGCGAGTCCATGAAGAGCCTCATACAGGCGGTGTGGGGCAACACGGCAGCGGCGGCAGCAACAGGTGGGCCGGGGACAGACGCGTGCGGAATAACAGCTTCAGGCAAGGACCTGAGGGGAATGGGCGGGACAGGTCAGGAACAACAACTTGGGTAGTTCTGTGTGCATACCACGCTGTGGCTCATCAGCGGCAACTGGTGAACTGGGCAAACAGTTTTTCCTGGCCATAACAGGAGACTCTGGCAAGGCAGTGATCCCCATCAAGGTCACAAAAACGTGGCGGAACCTACTCTGTTGTGGAAACTGACAGGCCATACCTCTGCAGACCAACATGTACAACTGTAAGGGGAACGAGACGAGCGCCGCTGACGCGTGTCCCGCAGGCCACAGCGCACATGACGTCCTGTTGGGCCTGGAGGCGGGCACTCTGGACATCAATACGCTGATGCTGTCCCCCACGGCCCCACACCTGCACCCACCTGCCGGCGCATCAGCCACAGCGGGCCTAGAGCAGGGCATGTACTCCCAGGGCGTCACGGCGCATGGCGGGGCGGGACAGCAGGCACTGCTGCCGCCACCCCCCCTGATGCTGTCTATGCCTGACGGCGCGCAAACCTCCCTGCAGCACCAGCAGCAGCCGCCTTACCACATAAAGAGGCACAAGCTGCACGCAGCTCCCGGGCCCAGTTACATGCTATCTGGGCAGCAGGGCGAGCCGAGCCTGGGGGGGTACGGGTTGAGCCATTCCCTGCACACGCCCCCAACAAACACACCCCCAACAAACCGCCGTGCATCCAGTCACTCGCCAGCCGTGGCTATGCCTACAAGCTTGGCCGATGACATGCGGATGCTGGTTGGGTCTCCAGAGTTGAGCACCAGCGGGGACGGTCTCATGCCGCAGGCAACGCGCCGTGCCGCACCCACACTTGCCATGGGAAGGTGTGCAGGTGGTATGGTGGCACACGCACTGGGATGGGAGCAAGCCCTTGTGCGATGCGACTCCTGCAACAATGACAGCCGTGCGCAAACGGGCTGTGGGGTGTCCGTACCAGGTGGCAAGCAGGAGTGCACATGGATTCAAGAATTCAAGACAGGACGATTCGCGATAGTTTCATGTTTAATAACTGATGGCTGAGGGGGTGTATGTGGCGTGTTGTGTGAAGCAAACAGGTTTTTTTCAAAGCGATTCCTGGAACACTGATCCGCGCAAAAGGTTGGCGATCATGTCAAGTGTTGTAGGCTGAAGGCTTGTCATGTGGTTTGTTGCTTTCACGCAGATGCGACACTGCCACAGCCACGGCGGCAGCAGAGGCAGTGGAGGCCGCCGGGCTAGAGATCTTGGATGGACGCTGCACTGCTGGCGGCAGGCTTGCGGAACAGCTGTCTGGGTGCGACAAGCCCAAGTCTCCGGCTATTGATAGCTACGGACACGCAAACAAAAGTTCGCCAGCAGGTGCAGCAGCCAATGTTGGGCCGCCATCCCCTTGTGAAGCAGGGCAGGGCTTGACGTCCTTTAATAGTGGTCTGCAGCACAGCCCGTTTGCGGCAGCAGCCCAAGGGGCCACCATGGGTGGTAAGGATGCCAGTGGACCCAATCGCGCAGTTACAGAGCAACCACGTGTTGAAACCATTCAACAATCATCACAGCAGCACGGTCAGCAACAGCAGAGGATACAGCACTCGCTCGCAAGCAGCCTGCAACTCGCGGGCGCCACCAGCATGTTGCGTATGCCAACTGCGGGGCACCTGCTGGGTGGCTCTGCTAGTGCGAGCCTCGAGGCTTTTCTGAGCACCCTCGCGTGCGGCAGCGGTGGCCCGTCCAATGCACCGCCCATGCCGGGCAGTGGCACGTGCCCAGCACACGTGACCCACCACTGCACGTTGGCTGACGGCATCCCGGCTTCTTCCCAGAGTGTGGACGACGGCCAACGTGGCGAGGCTGGTGGTGCCGCTTCTTGCCTGCGATTACAAGATGTCGACGGTGATGGCGGGGCGGAAGCGCTGCCGCCCATCGACCGTGCGCCATTCGCGACCAAGCTGAATCAACAGGTGTGTAACATTGCGCAATTCCTGCACGCAGTCCGTGGCTGCTGAATGACCACTCGACGTTGCGCTCACGCTCATTTATGCATTGATCCAGCTAAACGATCATTTCCGCATTCAACAATTTTTGTCTTGGGTACTCTGTCAAACGCGTATGGCTGTGCGAGCACGCTATGCAAGCGATATGGCATGTTCCGTTATCTGGTCGTTGCTGTAGGCTGTGCACTCCAGCAGAGCCGACCTCGCATACACTTACACCAGCTCAGCCAGCGCGACGAGTGAAGGCACAGGCCTGGCGCCGCCACATCTCCTGCAACTCGTGGGCCAGCATGGGCTGGCTAGTGTGGAGCCAGACGCAAAGGGACCAAGTGAGTCACGTGGCAGCTTGATTGACCAAACAACTACACCAACAACCAAGTGGGCACATGCCACATTTGATCGAAGAGAGTAGTACAACGCCTGCTCAATCGTCACGACGCGTTCCTGGCCTCTGCCTGTTCTCTCACAACCTGTCCACCATGCTGCTATCACCTAGATTTCGTGTGGTCCCCAATCATGCCGCGTTCTATCCCCCATAAGCTCTTCACTGTATCACCGGAATGGAGTACCCTCCTGTGCTCTGATGCGCGCAGGCCTGCCGCGTTTCGAGAGCCTATCCCGCGCCGCCAGCGCCACCCCGGGCACGGTGCACACAAGCGCTCTGACGCATGCGCCTTCGATGATACCTTACTCGAACGTGCTCGCTCACAACGATGTGGCACCTCGGTCGCACGGTCAGACCACAGGCAAGGCGACATCAGGCGAGCTAATTAACTGCTGGGGTGGCGGTGTGACTCGCCTGGGATCGTTGGACTGGCTGGCGGACCTGCTCATGACCTCACAGCAGGGCCAACACCAGCAGCAGCAGCAGGCAGGGCAGCAGCAGCCACCAGCCAGTGCAGGAGCAGCAGTCCAGCTGGGCAGATGCCGATCAAGCATTTCCTTGGGTGAGCACGCTGCTGTGCCATGCCACAAGGCCCAGGATGTGGCAGCAGGCCAGGCGTCCGGCAGGGGCGGTTGACCCTGGCCTGGCTGTGCTTCAGCGCTTGCACTGATTATCAGAAAATTGCTGTTCCTGGCCCACCACAGGCAGCTGGAATGAGAAGTTCGTGTGCTGTTGTCTGCCAATAATGCGTGGAAAAAGCGGCGGGCGAGGATTGATTGTTACAGCGGCCGGCTGCAGCAGGGTACACTGCGCTAGGCTGGATGCGTGGTGGGACAGCATTCGATGCAGTTGAAATGCCAGGATCAAGTCTGCAGCTCACTCTGTGCAGTTGCCACACAGTTGCAGTCACTGTGAATGCGAGTCAAGCCTCTGATGATTGGTAGGGCGTTGCCTGCCACATTTGGCACATTAGATGCTGCTGTGGTTTCTTTTAGTGCTGTATAGTCGCGTCGCAGTTGCTTTTGTTAGTGCTGTTCACGATGTAGCAGTTGCTTATGTCTAGTCCACACTGTTTAGTGTTTACCGAAATGTTGCTGTCGCACGTGCGTATGATAAGGGGTGCATGTTCCCAGGCGCAAGCCCAAAGAAATTGGATTCTTACTGTCGAATGTTATGTCAGTGACAGTTGATGTGCGCGGTGCTGACAGTTACTGTTGAAGAAGTCCTTTTTATAACGCAGAAAGGTTGTGGTGCAGATTGCAGGCAAGGCTGCAGCAGCCCGTTGATGAGAGTAATGCATTGCCTGCGTGCCCCGTTTACTGGGCCCTGTTTACTGCACACCGCTCAGGTGTTGTTGGTATTGCCACACCATCTACGAAGGTCAGGGGAAAGTGCCTGCTTTGGTTGCAAGCTGAGTGACTTTTGGGCTACAAATGGCCTTACATGTGGCATGGCCACTATCCGTTATGCGTCCAATGTACACGGTGCTTCATGGGCCGTCACTCATGCACGGTCAGACCTCAAAAGGCTGGCTTGTGTGGATGCATCGGCATCGAGTCTTGGTGGTGTTGAATCCCTTGGCTAAGGAAATTGCTGCTGATCAACAGCAACATAACCGATCCAGGCCGTTTGCACTCTGTCATCAATATATCAGCAGCTTCTACACAGGTTTCCCCATCTGTTCAAAAATGATTACAAACTGATCAACAACAAATAAAGTTGCCCCTGCATGGTCAGGTGTTGATCGTCAACTGGTCGTTGCAACAGAGGTTGCCAAGCTTGAGCACTACCTGGGATTTTCTGCGTCCAACCCAATTTTGCAGTGGAACAAGGGTAGATTGGTGTTGTTCGTGCATGGAATTGCTTGCTTTGTTTCTTGGTGTTGAACACTATTATTGATTGGATCACGGCATTCGAAGCTCTCTGAAACACGAGGCACTGTAACGGCAAATAGACCGACATGTGCACACGCCAGCAGCCTTTGTGCATTGGCTAGCGTGAAGCAGCTGCGCACCACATACTGGTGATGTGGGCAAGCTTGGCCGCACGATGAGTGCGAATGTCTGCCTGTTAGTCCCAGCTTCTTCATAGGTCAGTCCAACTGCAAAAGAAGCACTGGCAAACTTCTTTTTTTGGTGCACAGACTGTTGTCACTCTCACTCTGAGCTCATACGCTCACTGCTGGCACCCCCTTGCACTGCCTCCGCATGTTTCCAGTTACCAAAGCCCGACCGGTGCAAGTCCAGATGACAGGACAAGGGAGGCCGTATGTTTGTTGAATCCCGACCATGCTTCATGGTGAGCACTCCCTCCTTGTAAACCCTGTACTGCCAGAGCAAGGAAGTGCCTGACACCCTGCGTTCAACTGAAACTACTGCACCAGCTGCCTTGACCTTCCCTTACCAACCCGACTATTGGCTGCCCGACTGTTACCTGCTGACATCAAGAACTGCCTTTTGCAGCCGGCTCAGCCCTTGCCCACTTGCTGGCCTTGCCCCCGGCCTTGCTGCGTGCACCCGCTGCCTTGCCGGCTCCCTTGCCATCCCCCACTCCCTTCCCATCCCCCACCGCCTGCGCATACATCTTCAGTGGTCCAGTGCTGATTCCCTCGCCCGCCATTGCACTCGCCCTCACCCACTTACACTTGACCTCGGGGGCCGGTCCCGGGCCCGCCCCATCACACCTCTTCGCCTGTGCCTTTCCTTTCTTGCCATCCTGAGCCCCAGCCCGCCCTGCCACTTGCTTCTCTGCACTCCGTGCCACACTGTTGGCGCTTGCTTTCTGCCCGCGCTCCTCTCTGTGCTGTCCCTCTCCACCCTTACTGAGTTCCACACAGCCAGCACCTACGGCCTGTTCTGCTGCCACTTGCCCCGACTCTCCGGCTGCACCAACCAGCACGGGCCCCATTGCACTCTGGAAAGCCTTCCAATCGTCTGTCTGGAGCACCAGCCTCTCCACAAAGTTGGTTTGCCTGCAAAGGAAAGCGCCACACACCCGGCGTAAGGCCTGTTCTAAGGCATTGGACTGGCGCTAAAACGGGCACGCCGGGTGCTGTGACGCACACACCGTCCAGCTTGTTAAGAAACTGTGCAACCACGTCCAGGTTGTTAACAAGGGAAATTGCGTAACAACAAGCGGCTTCCTGATGTCCTCGCAACAAGCGGCACTTCCTCGCACCTGATGTGGGAGAAGACATGCACGTAGCTGCCTGCGTCGTGGCGCCGCACCACCTCGGCAGTCACTCGCCCTGCAGCCACACATGCACACAAACAAATGGCTCGCACACTCATGAATGACATGCATGCGTACGTCATCACTGATGTACGGAAACCCAGGCCAGGTAGTGTGTAGTGCGTACAGGGGTCAGGCTTGAAATGATGCATGCTGAAGTTCCGCATGCTCTTTCAGAACATCAGCGAGCAGCAGCAGACTTGTCTGCCCGTATGGTGCCGAGCAAGCAGACCGTAGGACACCGTGTGCTGTACACCCACCAGCAGGCGATGTACCTTCGTCCTGTGCGATGCCGGGTATGTGTATTTTGGGCCCCAGCAGCCGGCGCAGCAGCGCGTTGATTGACTCCTTGCGTTGCGCATACGACGCCTCGCATTCAAGTGGCACGCCTGCTTCCCAGATCAGAGCACACACACGCGCACACACACGTGGCTGCAGAGCACCGGCTTGAAACTGCTGGTGGTAGGTGGTACTGCCACCTCAGAAGTGTTCGCTTCTGCTGCCACTGCATCATGTGTTCCAGACCACGCCATTACCTGCCTGTGGTTATATTTGACTACCGTTCCCCACCATCCCTTGTCATGCCTGCTTCCTGGGCCTCATTTGAGACATGAGCATGCAAACCAGGTGTTTTCTGTCACTTACACAGCATGAACACGAGCCCAGATGTTCCATGTCTCCACAGGTTCCGTTTACTCCATGTCCCCCCCTCCCTCCCTCCCTCTTCCCCTCCCCCCTATCTTCCTGTGCCTTACCAGGCAGCTCCCATAGCCCCGCTAGGAGTCCCTCTGATGGTCGCTGCACGAGCAGCACTTGCCGCCGGGCCGGAGCCGCCAGCAGCCGGGAGAGCGCAGCGGGATCCCGCAACCCGCTGCCATCGGGCTGCGCGGCCGTCTCCGCAGGGCTCTCCGGGCCATCAACGCCTGTGGGGGCGCAGGGCATGCGGACACACCACGCAACCCAGTCAGCGCCTAGCCTATGCAACGCACTAGAAAGTGTGGGTACAGAATTGCAGCAATGGAAAACTTGCCTGTAAGCGTCACACACACGTAGTCCTGTACCTGAATCTCAATGTCATCATCAATTGTATCTTTCATGCGCTGTACACACCTGTCGGCAGGACACCGTTTCCAGCGGTTTTAAAAGTCTTGGACGGCCTGTTCCGAACCGGCGCAAAGTCAAACAATGTCGCCTGACGCTTCTGGCCCACTGCGATGCCTTGACTGCCGCTTGTGCTGGCCCCACCCACTGTGTTTGCTGCAGGGGATGTCTCAGTCCATGTTGCCCCGCTGCCTCGCCCTATGCACACCACTTCCAGCGCACACACCGCCACCATCTGTTCCTTCTTGGCTTTCACTTCCTTCTTGCCTGGGAAAACGCCAACACATGCAAACATCCAAAAAAATTAGTTAGTGCTAGTGCAGAACAGAGCAAGAAGCGATGTTCGATGCCTTTGCATTCACACAGAGGTCAAGTACGTATTCACACATACCCAGAGGTGCAGGTAGACTGGAAGAAAGCACAAGGCTCAGCTTTAGAGGCTGGTACAGCCATGCGCTTGGCATTCATCAGCATGCCTGTTGTTTTGATCCAGCCCATACGCAATGCACCCTGTTGCTTTGTTGAATCAGTTGGTGTAACACCTGGGTAGTTGGTGACGTGTGGGGCATCCTCCATGTCCGGGCAACCTCCCTCAGCCAAGTATTCCTGCACACCGCAGCCGTATGCAATGCGTGTGAACGCTACCTACCATGCATGCTGGACAGTACCCTTCACAGCATCAATTCAGGGCTACCATGACTCAGCCAAGCTTGATAGGACGGTTGATGATCCAGGGTCGTGCAGTGCGCATGCAAGCCCTACTGGAGCAGTGCCTTCACACGCAGACAGCGGCTTACCTTCCACTGGGCATGCGCCCTGCATGCGCCTGCGACCGGGCATGCGGCGCAGTCGGGCGCCTGCGGCCGGCAGACCCGTGCGCCCAACTCCATCATCGCCTGCAAAGGATGCACAGACAGCACATTCCTTAAAATCACTGTACAATTGTAGTGATAGACAGATTGCCCAGGTGAAACCAGGCCTGGGAACGCGATAAACGCTTCTGTGGCAGGAATAGACACTGAACAAAAGGCAGATGGTGTGCTTATTCTGTGGCGTGTTCACACTGTCAATCATGCCAAGAGCCTCCAAGAAGGGTTCTTGAAATCGTGATAGCACTAGTGACACACCAGCCGTGCACTGGTAGGGAGTGGTGCGGAGCAACTTGGAACAGTAGTGAGAGAAAGAAAAAGACACGTGGTGTGGTGTCACTGCTGGTCACTGTCATGGTTGCTACGGCGGCACCTGGTTGAAGTCCCCGGGCCTGAGCGGGTCCAGCAGCTGGTCCGCCATGGCGGTGTGGGCGGCGCCCAGTTTGGTGGGATCCCCCGCAAGCGCCCGCATGCGGGACAGGACGCGCACCTGGAACAGTGGGGTCAAAGCAATTATGCAGCTGCATTGTTATAAATGGTACTGTCATTCAAATCAGCCGCTTGACGTGTTGGAAATCACGGGCAGCTTTCGTGTTGTTGGCTTGAGGGAATAGCATCCTGTTTTTCCTTTCGACGAGAAAGAGAGGACTGAAGGTCCCTTTGCCTTTGGCCACAACGACAGGTGCGGGTGCGGCCCGACGCTGGGAGTGGATGAATAGTCATGCTGACGCCAACAGCGGCACTTGTACAAGTCGCACCTGATCTCACACTCCCCACTCACTACGTTCCCATCCACTGCTGCAGCTGGGTCGTTGAAAGCGATGGAGGCGACCGCAGCTGCTGTGTAGGGCCCGACACCTGCCAGGCCACTCGGACAGTAGTATGGATAGCTGAGCGCAAGGGTCATGGTGAGGGGCAGCACCAGCATCGGCGACTCCTGACGGGGATGTGTGACAGTGTGCGCCGGGACTGAGGCCTGAGATCGTATGCCTAAGGTTTGCACACCACACCACACCACACCACACCACACCACACCACACAAAGGGTTATATTGCCGCGAGCGTTGCATGTACCGCCGGTGCCCCACCTGGTATGCATAGCAGCCCCTGGGCGGTGGTGGGGAAGTGGCCGCCCAGACTGGTGACCACGTGCTGCGCCCCGTCCAGCAGGTACCGCGCACGCCTGCACAACAATGGGGCAGGCATGACACTGCAAGAGAGCATCGGCAATCACACTTGCTGTGGCTACCTCTGACTGAAGTTATGAAGATGTTTCAGTCAGCCCTGGCGTGCAGAAGATCACAATCGGGAAGGTTGAGCGACACGGGTTTAGCAGATCAACAGCACTCCTTGAGACCCTTCCTCGCCAGGGAATGGCACGTCAACTAGTAGTCAATGAATGCAATGCGAAAGTGGTTAGCCATGCAATAGTGCATGCAGCATGACCGTGATCAGGGACTACCAGCGAGCTTTCTTGGCTTGATGATTGTCAGGCGTTTAATTCGTGTCTAGCTGCAATAATGTGGGTTTAGCCATGTAAAGCCTTGTAATGATGATGATGATGATGATGATGGATAGAAACCCTTTGTCAGCCCTTCACGTTATTTTCACACACTTGTGGCACATGGCAGACCATAGATTCTCATGCACAGTTTCTGTTGGATTCTGTAGTATCTCATACAACCTGGCCCACCTGTAGCAGCCCAGCCCCTTTCCTGGCCCACCTGTAGCAGCCCAGCCCCTTTCCTGGCCCACC
>QAXH01006187.1:0-23599 GCA_004335635.1 Chloromonas sp. AAM2
TGAGCCTGGCAAGCCTGCTGCTGCGTTAAGCATTGCTTGCCAGGCTCATTGCTTGCCACCCACAGCTGGATGACGAAGTTGTGGCCTGAAAAGGAATGGTCCCTGGTTGTCCGGAACATACTTGCCGTGTCGCTATCACAATTAGCCTTGGGTTTGTGCAGGCGTCAGTGTCGTGGGTTTAGCAAAGTGCTGCATGCAGCGATAAGCTGAACCTGCACACTCATGTAGGGCTGCGCATGCAAATCGGCAAGGCAAAGCAAGCAGACTGACCCAGCAACGCCTTCTGCATGTGCTCTGCATCTACTGAGGGCAGCAGTGCCTGGGTCAACTGATCTGCGAGTTACAGGATCAGGGCCCTCAATCTCAGCCTCAGGGACCAGCAGACCAGAGGTAGTTGGGAGTCAACTTTGAAACTGCTACAGCAACGGATGTTGACCCTCTGATGCTGGCAACCGACAGGAGGCTCTTGTGCCCTCAGACCCCTACTTTGTGAGCCAAAGGCCTGCAGCTTGGGAGACTTGGGTGAACCTTCACATCAGCTGTGTGCTTCCAGAACTATCGATACTTGACCCCCCGTCCTCCGTTCCCGTTCCGTTGCTTGGCACGGATGCGTACAGCCGTATGACTTCGGTGATGAGAGGGGGCATGCCGAGCTGGACCGGCTCCGTGCTCGCAAAGATGTGCAGCTTTTGATCCACGAATCTAGGACTCTCAATAGCATACGTCCGTAAATACCCTCATGACGTTGATCTCGTTGCGTCTGGGCTGGAAGATCTGGATCGCATCGCCGGCCTCACGCTTTTTAATGAAGTCGCTCAATTGGCTCTGTCTTTAGGAGCAGTGACCCTTGTTGCCTGAGGAACATTCATGTTTGCGCGCCTAACTGAGGAGGCCCGAACGCAAAATAAGGCAAAACGTTTTTGCGTGACGGTTTTGGCTCTTTTCAGCGCGTAACTAGTTTGCGTTTGCCCAAACTTCCCACGCAAACTAGTTACGTACGGTAGCCTCTTCGGTGGGTGGCCAGGTGTGTGGCTTTCAAGTTCATTCATCGCATGTCGTGACAGCTATCAAGGGGGGCCGTGCGGGAAGGGCAGGTTCAACTCAAGCGCAGAGCTGTTTGTGCCGGATGCACTGCAGGATGCAAACCTCGCGACAGCCAACCGGGTACCGCCACAGCTACAAGCTCGCGCAGCCCAGGCCGGTGTTGCTTCTTCAGGCCTGGTGCTTCAAGCCCCGCTCCAGGCCCAGCCCAGCCCCAGCCCAGACCGGTGCTCCAGGCCCAGCGACAGTCAGGCTGCCCAGAGGCTGCCAAGTGAGTGACGGTAGAAACCAGCAGCGTCACAGCAGAAACCCAATAGCAACATGCTGACCACAATCATCTCCAATGTGCTATCCCCAGGCCCAGGTTGGAGTTGGTCACTTCAAGCAGGCGGAAGTCACTCACCACCTTGTGCAAGGGGGCTCTGAATGCCATGGCAGCGTAAGTGTTGCCACATGGGCAATCACGCAGCACACAGCCTATTGGTGCAGCGGCATGCAGAGGATTCTACACACTTTTATCCTGTGACCTTGGCTGCATGCTCTCAGGTGCACTTCAACTGCATTTGGATTCGTATCTGACACTATCTGGCACCGCAGTGGAACCTTCCGACCCAGCGTCGTGTGCCAGGCATCCCCAGGTAATGAAGGTGAGCCAGCAATGTGTTGAGGTTCATCTACTGGTCACATGGGTCGAACATTTGGACCGGAATATTCTGTAGAATCACTTCAACGTAGGATGCGGCTACACCTATGCAGTAGCTGGGCTTCCAGTGTGACTGAGCGGCAGATGCCAAAGGGTGACAACAGTCAAGCGTGCTAACGTGTGCAGTGCCAGGAACATACTTCAGCACTGAGTGCACTAAACCGTAATCAAGGGGTTTGATGTGGTGGTCAGCCTGGTCCACTGGTCGCCTGGTCCACTGGTCGTTTTGCTTTCTTGCTCAGGGTAGGCCAGGGCGGTGCCCATCCCGTTCCGTGTCCTCTGACGGCTTCCCTGGTGTAAATACATGTATGCCACAGCCTCCTTCGTTTCTGCTTCTGTGTTTCAGCTGTTGTATTTCAGCTTCAATCGTTTCATTGCGTGTTTCTCTCTCCGCCGGAGCCCGGGGGAACTGGTAAACTTGAGGTATCACGCTCGTTGCAAGGCAAGCTGCCAAATTCAGCACATGCACTCATGTTATAACAGAAGTGAGGTATGTTGAGCACGATGGCCCCAACGACGAGCTGCATGGGCTCAAACTTTTGCTCATGGCGGGCGAATCTCGCTAGTATTATAAGTTCGGAAGGCTCGCATTTGCGCAAACAGGTGCGCACTTTTTGTAACGGTTCGTTGAGACCTGCTTAGGTGGTGGACCGACAAAGAAAGCAGTGCAGGTCGCTAGGAGCCCCCTCGGGAAACGGCAATTGCACCTTTTTTGCATGGGCCTGACAACTGCGCCTTCAAACCCCACGCGAACCAGCGGCTGTGAAGTAGATGCATATGCCGCACTGCTGCGCGTAAAATCGGCTCAAAATGGCCGGAGGCTGGGCCGTGAGGGTTCTAGGCAGTACGGCATGCATGGCGAGCTGTACGGCACCACCATTGCCCATGGTGGTGCCCAAAGAACGCAAATCGTGCAGGCAGCTAAGACCCATGCCTATTAGGCATTAGGCACTCTGGGCACCTATGGGCTCTAGACCCTGGTTTGTGCATGTTCCTCAAGTTACCCCGGTTGAGGGCGATCCCAGCCAAAAGTACCCCTGCCCTGCCCTGCCCGGCCATGACATAGATCAGCACATGCATGGATTTCGTTGAAACCTTGCATGCGTGTTCTGGACACAGCAAGGTACCTGTCTGCCGGTTTTGAGGACATATGGATGTAAATGTGAAGTTCTGTCTGGATCCATACCTAAACGTCCTCAAGTTCCCCCGGGCTGCTCTTAGTGATCACAGTACATTTTCAAGCTATGGCATTGGACTTGATTTCCACTATTGCACTAGACTTGGAATCCGGTGATCACAATTTTTAAGCAGATCGATTAGTAGAATGACCACAAGCTTGACGGTTAATGATATTAGTAGTAGTAAGGTGACGTGACATCATGATCACTGTATCATCATGATCCTGTGTGGAGTCAGACAGCAGGCAACGTAGACATTACAAGTGTTCCTCACATTGCCTGATAGCCCAGCAACCCACAGGAGTCAATTTGCTCAGCCTACAGCTGCACAGGAGAGCCCAGGGAGGCATTTTAAGCTGCCAGTTGAAACAACCAGAATCAACCAGGTTAATACAACAACCCTATTCAACTGCACCTGAATCAACCAAAAACCCCAGTTGTTTCTGCTGAACCAGTTGAAGTTTCAGCTTAACCAGTTGAAGCTTGAAGCTTAACAAGTTTCAGCTGGACAGTGTTGAATCAATTGGCTTAACTTGTGCGACGCAGGTCCTGGCCTCCTGGCATAAGAAACAGACACCCATGCAGCACAGGCATACCATTGATAAAAGGCCCACAACCAAGCTGCTAGGAACCTTGAGCTGTGGTTGCATAACCTGACGCGGCAGAGGCGTGACATAGTTTACAGCCAGCAAACCCAGACGCAGCAACAACATGTCTACCTACAAGTAGCCAAGACGTCCTTACGTAATCAGGATGGCCGATGAATGATGCAGTTGGTCAGCAAATTTTCAAATATCTGTCCAATCTGCTGCATCCAAGCCAACAGCCTGGCAACAATAGGCAACGAAAATTGTCGTTTGAACCAGCAACAGCTGAGACGATCACATGACAGCCTTGTAGCTCAACATGCAAGACTGGCAAATCATGCAACACGTTGGCAAGTAAGTCCAAAGTAGTTATGTCACAGGACATGGGAAACGGTAGCGTGAGTATTCTGGCAGCCACAAACATGTGCTTCTTCAGCGCATGCACACCTCTTCTGGCCAGTACCAACAAGCCATCACAAACCAAATGCCACGCTTCCCAGGTGGATGTGCCAAAAAAAAGAAACAGCACAGATTGCGCAAAAGCGATCTTTGCCGCCCCTGAAATCTTTAGCGAACCTAACCACCCTGCTAAAACTCGACCTTGTATGACAAAACGTTTCAATCGCTCTACGTTCCAGTCTGAATCATAAGCAAAAAAAAGAAGTTTGCCAGTTCTGGGACAATATTGTGAGATGGACAGTGACGTGGTGGAGGTGTGCACATGTGGCGCTGATTTCGTGTCATTTGAGATTTAGATGTGGTGCCCTGGCTAGAGTGGTAGACGGTGTGGTGACCAATTCTGTGACAGTGTCAATGTTGGGTGCTGGGTGCCAGTGGTGTGCTGGACCAGCGTTGTCTGGCACTGAGACATGAGGGGTTGATGTCATGAGACAGTACTAGATTGGGCAGTACTAGTCCAGCAGCCTGCAACAGAAAAATGTTTGCCAGTTCTGGGACAATTTGTGAATAGGTCTGTAATACTGCCAGCAACCATTGTGTGTCAGCAAAACATGTGTATGTGTGTGTGTGTGTGTGTGTGTGAATCGCACACGGGGTCAACAGCCGGGTGAACATCGCGTGTTGTGGTAGACGGTGCACTGCCACTTCTGGGACAACAGACCAGGACTAGATAGGAACTGCACTGTCAAAAGACAAATTGGGTGTGTGACCCGTCTGACCACAATCAAACAGAAGACCCAGGCCCATTCATCACTTCATTCTGTAGCGCTAGATATGCTTCTTCTCCGAACATTTTGATCATGATTTCCTTCATATCCACCGGCTCGCCTGTAGCAGCTTCTGTGCTGGCAGCCGGTGGTTCTTCCGGTTCAGCAGCCGCCGGTGGCCTGGCTGGTGGGGCTGGCTGCGCCGGCTGTGCACAGTTGCCGCCTGCCTGTTGCCCCGTGGCACTGTTGCTGGGACTGGCGACAGGTGCGCCAGATTTTGTTGGTGTAGTGGTGGGCTTGGTTTTGGCGCCAAACGTGAACGCGAACGGGGAGGCCTTAGCAGAAGGTTTGGATTCAGCCTTCAAAGCCGCGCTGCTCATGCCTGATGCAGCCGAAGTACTGACAGCGGTGGCTTGGATCGCAGCCTTGGTGCTCGCAGACTGAGGCTGAGTGCTCTTGGCACTAGTCGCTGTAGAATCCTGTCGAGTCGTCCTGTTGGCTTTTGCCAACTCCGGTTGACTGGTTGCATGTTAGCCATTGCCTTTGACAGCTCTGTATCCCGTGGCGCGATTGTGCTGGTTGTTGCCCCCTGACCGCCTTTGGCGTCTGTCAAGCTTGGCCTTGGTGGCAGGTCCCAGCCAGCGTAAGCATGCTGGATGTAAGGCGGGCTGATGTAGGAAGCGAGAAAAGAACTGGCCAGAGGGTTGTTGAAGCGTTTAGGCAGCACTGCAAGCTGTTCCCTGGTCGGCGAGCAGGCCAGGGCATTTTGCCACAGTGTGCTGTGGGGCAGGACAGGCAAATGCAGATTTTGCAAGGCACGGCAGCAAGGATTGTGCCATGACTGAGAAATTTAAGAAGGTCATGACAGAACACAATTGCGCCAAATGCGTAGCTTGACAAGGGCAAGGGAGAGTCGCCAAGAGGGTCATGTCATTGGCGGCAGATGCATGTGTCCATTTGGGTGTCAAGAAGTTCATATCATCAGTGATTTGTGCACCAAGGAAAGCATTGTGTGGCTGATACGGCTGACGCACAACACTGCGGCTGAGGCAGCCTGTCATGAGCAGACAAACGACTCACTTCTTGATGAGGTACAGCTGGTTGGCCCCTGAGCACCGCACTTTGCTGTCCATTTTGGCCTTCACATGAGCCAGTATCTGGTCGAATAACCGCACTTCGTCCCTATCGTGACTATGCTCAACTGATGACCTACAAGGGCAGAACAACCACCACCATTACTAGCACGTTGTGTCGTAATGCCCGTCAGGTTGGACGGGTTGGCGTCCCTCCCCTCATGTGAGCAGCTACAGGGAGCCTTGTTGGCCTTAGCAATTCTGTGTCAAGCAAGTTGAGTTCTTCACACAGCAAGGAACCTCTAGCCCCATGCATGAATCAGGTGGAAGGCCGGTAGCTGGCCAAAGGCGAACCCAGTCGTACATGCATGCCCATGTAGCCGCGAGAAACGAAGATAAAGTGTGCATCACACACGTCCTCGTACAAAAACGGAAGATAAGCCGGTGGTAACAACCCAGGCACGCACGCCCTTGTAGCCAGGACAAGGCCAGATACTCCGGACATGGCACCCACCTCCAGTCCAACACAACGACAGGCAGTATCGGGCGCCCGTCAGGCCCCCTCCGCAGCGGCGGGTAGGTCAACACTGAGAGATCCGGGGGTGCCCGGCCGCTGGCCGACTCATCGAATGCTGCGATTGAGAAAACAGTCGTGCAGCCCTGCGGCTGCGTGGACACCTGCACCACCTGCTTGAAGATGCTCTTGACGGCTGCGGAGTCGGGTCTGCAAGTATTGGGGTTGGAACCACAGAATGAGACGACCAACCCTTGTGATGACACATAGTGCTCACACACATGAAGTTGTTTGTGGCACAATCTGGATGCAACGAGTGCTTTGATACTCATACCCCAAGTTCCAAAAAAAAAAAGTTTGCCAGTTCTGGGACAGTTTTGGGACTGGCTCCGTGATGAGGCTGTCAGTTGTCTGTGGGACTGTATTTTTTCAGGAGTATGTCCATAATAAGTTTTGGACATGGCAGTTCCATGGGTGCTGGCGACGCAGGTCCAGCTGCGCAAGCTGCTGCGCTCACAAGGCAGATCACTGGCTGCTTAATACGAATGCTATACGTACAGTATTAAACTGCTTTGCTTGTTTTTTTGCCGCAACGGAACAAAGCCCACTCATACCATGCACTGCTGACTGTCTGAAATACCCGACTACACATATGCGTGACCGACAATCGCTCTAGGACCCGCCTGTTCGCCTTGGTCAGAAACAAGAGGATGAAGGCAGGCAATCCAGTACGCCATCCATTTGTACAAGCCCAACCCTTTCCACGCTACAGCCATCATGGCCCTTCCCATGCTACAATCCCATTCCAAGTTCCAACACGCCCGCTCACATAGGCTCGCCCCTCCTCCTCTGCTGCTCCATCTTGGACATGATCACGTCAGTGCTGTAGTGGCGCAGGGCCTCGTCCCTGCTCAGCTCCCACGGACCAAGCGAGTCAAGGGCGAGCACAGGCCCATGTCGGGGGGCACCTGGCATGTCCACCGGCCAGCGCTCCCACGCCTGACACCAACATGCATGCGTGCATGCAGGTCACACCTGGGGTTGCTTGTGCATACAACACGTGTGTGTTTGTGATGGCTTAGCTGAGCGTGGACGTGCGAACAGGGTGATGAGGGCACGCATGCAAATGGCATACATGATGATTCCATCCAAAACCGTAACTGTGACCTGCCAGAACAATGTTGAGTCAGTCAAGGCAGCCAAAGGTTTTACGAGTGTTTGCCTTTCTTTGTCTGTAGTAAGGCCATGACTACCGAAGCATAATGACACACACTTTGACTGGTCTGCTCCGGCTACCCCAGATGCAACCCATGTGCTCACCTCAGCTTTCTTCAACGTCAGCTCTACTGTCTTCGTAAACTTGATGAGTTTGACTTTGATGTTCATCAAGCTGCAGTAAGCCTCATCCCGCCACTCAGCCCCATCTGCCCATCTCAGACTGGCCGCCACTGGCCATGGCAGCACAAGCTCCGCTGACACACCCTTGGGCTGACTCGGGGTCAACTTGACCACGTGACTGGTGGCACATGGGCACGTGGGTGAGCCCTTTCCAGCAGTGCCTGGTGGTGGCCGGGCTTGAATCAGCTTAATCTGTGGGCCCTGGATGTCTTGCGTGCCGCTTGTTTTGGATCCGGGTACAAGCTGAAACACTGCCTGGTAATCCCAGCACTGCTCAACCAGGGATACTAGCTGCAGCCTAGGCTCGGCAGGCGAGACAGACTTGGTCGGACGGGGCGTTGCGTGGTGGATATTGGGTTGGAGCAGCAGGCGGGCAGCCAGAGTGGAAGGTGGGGTCACCAAGTAAGGTGTAACGTTGCCTAAACTGGCTTGCTTCTTATCCAGAGTGGCGATTGGAAGGGCTGGCAGCCCGTCCTTTGAAGCAAGCCTCATGTCAGTCACGTATACCAGATAGTTGGGGTTCAAACGAAAGTCTTTCGGTACCTGCAGCCATGTAACCAGGCACAGCAGTGCAGCTGAGCAGGCGGTGGGGGACAGACATGCACGAGATTGTGTGCCCCAAGGCAATCAGGCAGGCAGGCAGGCAGGCAGCAATGTGAAATAAACTGAGGCAGTTGAGGCCTCAGACCTCCAAATTCTAGCTTGGCTACTGCTGCCTTAAGTCAATTGTACAACCTGAGCAAGAATCGTGGTTTGGGTTAAGCAGGCGCCCTTGGCACACAAATGCGGCAAACATACGCAATGCAAACTAATAACAACGCCACATCTGTTGGACTGCGGATCATGTACATGGAACGCAACCTGTTCCGGTTGTTATAGAAACAAACTTGGGAGCTGACAACGACTCCTAGACTGCCTTCCTCACCTGGAAGACGACTGAGTCGTAACTCTCCGCCATTTCAAAAACATCAATCACGTGCGAGTCAGGGGGAAACTCCTTGAAGTGGACCAGATCCCCACAGTGTCCAAAGACTGGCAGCGGTGGCTTGGCGTTTGGTGGCAGTTGCATACGCAGCTTCTTAGGCGCGGAGTGGGCCAAGAGCAAACGCAATCCCGGGCTGCGATCACGCCAAAGTTCATCAATCGTTTCTGAGCCAATGTCCACGAAAAGTTCCCTCACGTGCGTGCAGGAGGGCGGTGTGTTGCCAGCTGTCGTCTCTTCCAACGTGGGCGGGCCTGTCAAGCGGTACAGGGAAGCACGAACGAGGTCGATGGCCGTGGGGGCAGGCAGCCTGTTGCACATGCGTCTGCGCAGCTCCCATAGCAAGCGCTGTAGCTCCGCGGGTTTGTACGCATAGCAAGGTTCAGACTGTAGCATGTGCCGAGCCTGCGCTGCTGCCTTTGCTCCTGCGCTGCCGCTGGCCAGAAACGCTGTCATGTCTGTTCGCATGGCGAGCGACACCAGCATCCACGCAAACGCTTGCGAGGAAAGGCAGTATGTTGACGGATCCTCTGCGTTCAGCGTCGGCCCAGCAGGCCCCTCTCTGTCCACCCATGTGACGCAGCAACGGTAGCAAACCGCTTGCAGATAGTTCCATAAACTAGTGGAAGGACCCCAGAAGCCGTCGCCAAAGGGACCATCGGCACCTTTGACAGGTTCTCTCGGTGGGTCAAGCACAGGCAGGCTGCATGGCACACCCGGGACGCATGTCAAGGCTGATGCAGGGGCCCACTCGAGGTGCTGTACGTCGGTCGTGTTGAAGTGAGGGGTGCCCAGAGAGTCGAGGGGTCGTGAGCGACCTGCCTCGAGGTTGGTCATGAGTCGCAGCCCGAGCAGTGTGGGCATGAGCTCCAGGGGCTGTGCCAATGCACTGCAGGTGCAAGCAGAGCATGAGGCTGAACAACGCAGTGTGCAAACAAGCAAGAGGTAGTTGCGACGCAATACCAGGTGGTACAGGGCTAACAAGGCCAATGACGCAATATGATAACGAGCAAAACAAAAAGATGTTTGCCAGTTCTGGGACAGTTCTGGGGCTCCCAGTTCTGGAGCAGTTGGTGTGCGACTCCTCGTGTGTTTTGGAAAGGCGAACATACACCGTCTCAGTATCAAATACCAAAATTGTTCCAGAACTGGCAAACTTCTTTTTTTTGATGTGTTCAACTGTATTGCATGGTGAGCGAGTCTCATTATGTGCGCACTGCAACCCCACAACATACAAGGGTTATACAGGCTGTTCCGGGCAACCTGCAACTCGACCACGCCCTGTGTCGCAGTTTGACAACGAGCAAGGCCGCCGTCCTGCTGTGGTGTTTAAGAGACTTTGTGGCAAAGAGCCAGGCAATTGTTGCTGTATTGCTGGCGTGGTAAGCACCAATCATGATCTGCGGGCATACCGCTGCACCCTGCACGTCGGACAGGGTCAAGAGCCTGCAGGTTTCACAAGGCTGTGCTGCCATTGATCCCGTATGCCCTCTACCGGCTTTTTGGCCTGACCTGGCAGTTTCAGCTTTAATCAAACAGCTGTTCGTAACCCTGACCACGTATGCACCAACCTAGCATAAACTGATCAGGCATTGATGCTGGCCAATCACCAGTACCGCTGGCCAGTAATCAACACGTCTAGACCAGGATTGCTGTTAGTTCAATACAAGGCGTTTTCAATCACGCTAGAGCTGGCATCTGCAACTCACTATTCAGAATTGTACTTCTCCAGCTCTGTTGTGCTCTTTGACCATGTGGTCGTCTGTGTGAGCAGGCGGGAGTGGGGGCGCGGGGCGATGCAGGGCTGCGTGATGACCAGCAGGGTAAGCAGGCCCATGCGATCCGACAGGCTGCCTGGGTAGGAGACAAAGGAAGGACTTTTCAGAAGGTGCTTGGCAGAGTGCCACACCAGTGTGGGCTGGATTGCCATCCACCTGGTACCGCATGTGCAGGTGATGCAATTCACCACCAGGAAGTAAAGGCATGCGCGCATGGCGCTGCTTGGCCACTCGATCAAAGCCGATCCTTTTAAGCCTCAGCCTTCAACTCTGTCTTGCACATCAGACTGCAGCAGTGCGAAACATTAGAGGTAGCAGCCACTGTTGATTCAAAGCACAGCCCATGCACAACCTGTCCAGCAAGCCGCCTACCTGTGTCAATCACGTCAAACACTTCCAGCTTCGGGTCGCATGCATGGATGTGAACGTAGTCACAGGAGCTGGAAACCCGGGTGCCCAGGCAGAGGTGTGTGGGCCACGCACAGTGAAGCTGCACACGAAGAGTCACTTTGGGGGAGTCCGCAGTGTTGTGGGCCCTCCCACCAATCAACAGCGTGTGCCGCTGGAAGGCTCTAACCATGGCTGACATGCGGGTGATGCAGGCCCGCCAGAGCATGCCGGAGGGTGGGCCGGATTTCAGCGCTGTTTCAAGTTCTTCAATTGAAAAGGGCTGCCAGCAGCGAACTGCCTGCATATCTGGGTGGCAGGACCACTCGCCGTCCCCCTCGTCTAGAAACTGCAAAAACAAACATGCAAACACATGTGCTAGCAGAACAACTCAGCTCATCAATGCTCCTTGATCACTCAATTTCCAGTACGTTGTTACGCACCATAGTAAGCGGGCATGCGCTGCCAGTATCAGTACCCCTTGTATGGGTAATCTTTCCTGCTTTCAGCTTGAATGCAACACCTGCCTGCTCCTCATGCATTGGACATGCATCTTTCCATGGTTTTCAGCTTGGATTCAACTCTAACGGGCGGCCATTGTAAGGTGTTCCCTGGGGTGACAGACCTCTGCTAGCTCAGTGGGATCCCCATTACTTGCATTTTAGATAATCTAGTTCTTCCTGCGTTATCCATGCTGCCACACTGACGTACGTGCCCCGGTCACAGACGACTTACCGTAACGTTCAAGCGGTTTGGCGGCACATCCGTGTCGCGTGCGCCGGAGGGCCCTACGGCACCGGACTTGTTCCAATCCAAGAGGTCGCTCTTGAGGCACGCCAGGACACTGGGCTTGCTTCTCAACGATGGGTCCATACTAGCATGCAGGGGGCTCAGTGCATAGAGGCTGTCAAACTCCACTGCCTGAAGTCAACGTGTAGAAACAACCACTAATGAGCTAAGAAATGGACAATTGCAGATTTCAAGCGGGTGCATTGCATACTGCAAAGTGCAAGACTGCGTTTGGTTGCACCAACACAGATGCCACCAACACCTACAACAGCTAGCGCCCTGAACATTACTTCGCGCACTTCAAGTGTGTTCTCACCTCAAGTCACAGCAGCTAGGACATCAAGACACGAGGTGACCTAGACTGAGAGCAAGCCGTGAAGGCAAACGACTGACAAATGACAGCAATCACAGGAAGCCATCTAAGCTGGCTCTGTACAACACATCGCTATCGAGCTTGTGCAACGCTTCCCTCATGTGAGCCTCAAGATGCTCTCTCTCTCTCTCTCTCTCTCTCCCTCTCTTTTGGGGAAAAAAAGGTACACAGGTTTCTGCTGGCCTGTGTACCCCACACACATCGCATCGTCGCTGCCGCATGAGAAGGACAAGGGTCTGCTGACTGCTGTAACCCACAAACACATCACAGCTGCAATGGCGCCTAGCATGGCCGCCTCTCTGAAGATCGCCTAGAGCACCCCTAGCACCCCTAGGCACTCGCCTGGCGTGCACACAATGCTGCGGAGAATTGTTGCAGGCTCCAGGGTGTAGCAAAACCGTCCATTAGCGCTGCAAAAACATGCTTGTCCACCAATGAATCATCGTGCTCAAGGCTTGAGGCAAGCTGCATGTACTCGGGCATGCGAGAGAGGAGCTCCTCCTCCCTTTCATTGCTTGGGGTTGGAACCACAGAATGAGACGACCAACCCTTGTGATGACACATAGTGCTCACACACATGAAGTTGTTTGTGGCACAATCTGGATGCAACGAATGCTTTGATACTCATACCCTAACCTCATAACCCTAGCTGTGCTCTCAGTGCTTGCTGAAAGAGAGGGGCTGTGACAAATATGCGTCATGCAAGTGCTGCTGACAACCAGCAGGCCTTGGTCCTTGAAAAACTAACATCAGAAAACAACCGCAGTAGCCTGCAGATGTATTGCTAGTTCATGTGGGGCAGCACGATGAAGGCTAGCTTTGGTAATGGGCACATGAAACAGGTTGCTTCTGAGACACCTATGGCATGCACGTTGAGAAATGGCCCCTGACACAGACCAGCGAGTAGCCTGCGTTGCTGATGCTGGTAGCACAAGAAGGTGGAAGCAGGTGCTCTCAAAGCACTTAGCAGTTAAGAAGCATGTGAGTTGGTAGTTTGTGCAGCCCCGGTAAAGGTGCTGTAAGCAGCACTGCGTAGTCTTCTGATAGGGTTGCGCAATGTCTCAGCATTGCACCCGGCGCCATCTTGCATGTTGTGTTCCACACACCTGTCGGCGATCATGTCGCTCGCGTGTGACCATCCATCGTTCTCAGGTTCCAACCACCAATGCCACATTCCTGTCAGGGTGTCGTGATCCTCATCAGGTGCTATGTCGATTGAGTCCACACTGCAGCGGCCAAAAACACAGGTTGAGGTAGAGCCCATGCGTCACACATTCATCACACAGAGAGCTATTTGATTAGAGGCAACCTCACAGCTTGTGCCAGGCTTCCTTCTAAGGAATGTGTCTGGATTGGGTACCTCGCACGTCGTGCCACTGGCAATTTTATTTTATGGGATAAATGAATGAATTGAATCATCGCACTGACTGTGATAACTAGGCGGCATGTGTCTAGTGCCCAATGAAGCGCTGCGGTTGTAGAATTCGCTTGCTATGCAATGCGGGTCTCAGTCGGGGTGAAGAGGGCTTGGCTGCCTCCCCAAGGAGGCGGGTGGCCACTGGCAGTTTTAGCTTGACTGATTTAAAACATCAGTAGCAGGGCTCAAGTAGTCTGTCTCCCCTGTTGGAGCTCAGCCTGGAGACAAAGCTTTTGAACCTTGGCCAAGTCTTGGGGCCCCACGCGGTGTTGTACCAGACGTCCCAGAGAACTTCCATGTCCTCCTGGCTGTCAGGGTTGAGCTCGTTTACACATCAGCAGGAGCAGGGCGAACCGGGCTACCAAGTTGGGGTTCTCATCGCTAATTGTCACATTCAACACCTGTAAGCCCTGGCTGGGGGCTCCAAGGGACTTGATGAGATTGCGGGGATCGCCGCATGTGCCCAGCATGAGCAGGCTGAGCTGTCCTGATGGTGCCTTAGATGGCAGCAGATTGATGGCAGGACTGTTCCCAAAGCCATAGGTCCAGTTGGAGACCCACGTTCGAAGGTGTGGCTCAATGAGCGTGTCGTTCTCTCTATCGCTGTCACTGTCCGTTTGGGTGTCCGACATGGCGCCATTACTGTCCGGCTCAGACATGATGCAGAGCATGCACAGGTGCGAATAAGCGGCGATTTGCCTTTCCAGTGATTCAGTCACGCGACTTCAGTAACGAACTTGCGTTTTCCCTCCTTGCGTTTTTGCGATGGGAAAACGTAGCAACCACATGCGATTGTTGCGATTTGTAACCCAACAATGTTGTTCCCTCCTGATGTTACCTCATATTCGCACGCTCAGCAGAACGCCGGGTTCCGTGCATTGCTAACTTGCTGCTGTGGCCAAGTAGTTCAATTAAGCGATGCCAGCTGTCACTTGTCCCCTCATGTAAGGCCTACGTCTGTTGTCGGTTTGTGTTTATCACTGTCCAGGCATCTGTCCGCGGCTGGCCCTATGTGGGATCAGGGTTATACGTATACAGGGCTCTTTCTGAAAATATGGTGGGAGCCAACTAGGCGGATCCATTCGCCAACTTGGAATCCCAAATACTCTGAACCCTGCGGTATGTGCATGAAAAGGGGCAGTCACATGGACATGTTTCAAGTGTACTATGCATACAGAAGCATAACCCAACACAGGCAAACCCAGCCCTGGCAACTCTGAGCATTGTCTTGGTCACTCAACCCAGGTCAAGAACGCGACAGCTTAGCTTTCAGCTGTTACTGTACTACGCATGTATTTCTAGGTATTACGCACATCGTGTCAGTTTCACACCCTCGCATCTTTCTCCGATGCTTGTCGACCTTCTCAACCGTGACGTGCTTCCTGCATTATTTTTCCATGGACCAAGCCGTCTGTCAGTCACCTCGCCAATAGAGGCAAACCCTTGGACCGTCTATCATTTCATGGCCGGCATGGGCGTTCAAGCCGGTCCCGGTGTGGACTCGCCTTTTGTCGCCGACTGGCGATCTGCCACATCAATCGTCATCATATTGCTGGTGCGCGTCATCACCCGTCCATTCACGCGGACGACCGCTCAACACAATCCCTTCCATGCAAAAGTGCGCCAAGGCACAGCACCTCCATCAAAATCCCCATAACCATGCATGCTGCACGCAGGTGGGCTCCCTGGCAAACTCAGCAGGAGGTGAGCGTGTGTACCAGACGACGTACGTCCAACGGCGTTCTGTACCATGTCTTGTTCATGTGAACTCATGCGCGTGGTACTCAAAACAGAGCTCAGCAAGTTCATGCGCTTTGGTTGCTACATGCAGTGGGCGGCGGCGCCATCTTCATTCCCATCCTACAGGCATTGATCGGATTTGGTGAGCTGCAGCGCCTGCCCAGGATCACCAAGTGTCATCAGTGCACCATCTACAGCCCATTTACACGTACACAGCCCATCTGATTCGGTGCTTCAGCACTCTTTTTGCACCAACGTCAGCCATGTACGTTTTGGTTTGTCAATTCAATTATGTTGCTCCACTACTCTCCAGTTTTGTCACTACTGCTTCCAACCGTTGACACAAGACATAACCGCACACTCAAACGCATCAAGCATCGCTTGAATAATTGTGGGCGTACCAAGCCCATGTTGTGCAATTTGATACGTTTGCGGTGCTGTACTTTTTCACTTTGAGTACGACTGCTTTCAACTCTTGGCATAGCCACTTTGCTTGGCATATTTGAACCCTCAAACTCACCATGCATCCTGTGAATGCACTAATGCGTTCTGAAACCACCACCTAGCCACAAAATCTATGACCCCATTGTTAGTGTGTTTGCCCATTTCTCAGTTCTCCCATCAACTCTGCCCTCTAATGTCATCTCGCTGCCTGTAATCCTGTCCTCTGGCTCCCAGCCCGCACACCCATGCCCCTGCCTGCTGCCTGCCCATGCCCCTGCCTGCCCATGCTCCTGCCTGCCCATGCTCCTGCCTGCCCATGCCCCTCCTTCCCATGCCCATGCCCATGCCCCTCCTTCCCATGCCCATGCCCATGCCCCTCCTGCCCATGCCCATGCCCATGCCCATGCCCCTCCTGCCCAGGTCTCAAGGATGCCACTGCCGTCTCCCAGGCCATGATCACAGCAGGCAGTATCGTCAGTGTCATCATCAACCTCTTCAAGCGCAGTCCGCTGAACCCGGCCCGGCCTCTGGTCAACTTCCCAGTGGCATTGGCTCTCACACCGGCGGTACTGGTGAGAGCTGCACTCATTCCACTGTCGTCCTAAGTTGACAAACATCTTTCCGTCAGCGCAAACCCTAGCTAGGGCTGCTTACACCAACTCGGTGACTGTGGGGGAACTATGCAAACAAAAACAGCCATATGCACAGCTGCTTGTGTCGCAAAGGCACTTTGTTCCGCCTTGTCGCTACGTTGAGGAAGGCCTTAGCTGCCACCTTAGCTGCCAGCGCAACAATGGGTTTTGACAACTCGCCTGCTAAGGGCACTAGAATCTGACATGATGCCATGTGTCATGCATGCTCATGTCTATCCAGCCAAGTGATGCAATCACACAGCTGCTCTACGACATTTTCTAAGCATGCGGACTTGGCCGCAATCCGTTCCTTTGCTTGCGTGCAGGCTGGTGTTGCAGTTGGCGTGCTCCTCAACACTATTTTCCCGCCCTGGCTGATCACCATATTGCTGCTCGTTTTGATGTTGATGCTGGTCTACCAATCAACAAACAAGGTACGCTGTCCTCCAACGGCCTGTGCTTCCCAGCCCTCTGATCACATGACCTGCTGTAGCCGGTGAGCTGCATGCATGCATTACCCAAGTGCCCGTGCCGCTGCTTCCAGCGCTGCGTGTGCTGCTGTGCGCGTGCAGGCGCGATTGCTGTGGAAGGCTGAGACCAGGGCACGGCAGGCCCAGCGAACACTTAGCCGCACCAGCGCCCGGGCCACGCTGCTGCAACCCTTGCCATCTAGCCGCCTGACATCAGGCAGCCAGGCCGGTCCCGCTGCCAACCACAGGACGTCACGAGAATTCTCCTTGTACCTTTTGGGGCTGCGAAGGGCAGCCTTGGGCAACAAATGGGAGTCTGCGCCCTTGCCTATGGATGCATACGAGTCGCTTGGTTGCTTGGAAGGATCTCCCGAGTGCTCCCCAGGCACTGATGGTTACAAGTCACCTGTGGCTGCCGCTGCGGAGGTCCAGTCTGATGGAGATGGGGAGGGGATGGGGATCAGGCGCGCACAGCGCAGTGAGACGGGCGTCTCATACGATTGCATGGAGGGCTGTGCTGATGATTGGGTGTGGCAGGACATGGCGAAGGATCGTGTGTCGGGTGTGAGGCACGAGGTTGCTGCTGTTCAAAGCAGCACAATGGCAGCAGCGACGCGTGGATCCGGGCGGGCGGAGGCGGGCGGGCGTGGCGGGGTTACGGGCACAGTCAAGCGCAACAGCAGTGGCACCCAAGGTCGTGCTGACAGCAGCGCAGCAGGACGGCAATCGCGTTTGCAAGAGCCTCTTCTCTTGTCTGAAGACAGGGATTCAGAGGCCCCAGCGCACAGGCCAGCTGGGTTACGTCGTGTAGGCAGTGCTCCTAGGCGTAGGTGGAGCAGGGGCCCTGGGATGGCGGGTATTTCAGAGCTGGGCCCTGCCATGCCCGCCATGTACCTGCCACATGTAGGGCCAGATGGTGTGGTGCAGCCTGGCCTGGAGAACTGGACAGAAGGCCAGTCATGGCTGTCACGGAGGTGTGTGGGGGGGGAGGGTTAGTGATGGGCAACCAAGGGGGGAGGTCGCTTCACTTCAGATGATTTGATCAGTGTATACAGCATTTATCGCCAGACCATCATGGCCCAGCGGGACTCAACCTGCAAGGGTTGCTGGAGCAGGCACTGTGTGTAGCAGCAAGCAACGTTCCAGATGCCTGGGCACGATGAACCTCAAGGTGAGATTGCTCAGCTGGCCAACATGCGTCGTGTTGAGGGAGGGGCTTGAGAAATGCAATCCCCTTGCCTGGGTGGCAGCATGCCCAGAAGCCGTGCTCTCTGGATCCCCCGGTTATGTTGTCCCCTGCTTACACTGCGCCTCAGGTCGAAGTGGCGTACCCACATGTTTGTGATTGGCGAGCTGGGCAGTGTGCCCTCTCAGGGCGAGACCCTCCTGGACCGCGCTTACTCCCGCCACATGTCTTTCTCTCAGGTGATGATGGGGTTTTTCAGACCTTGGAATCTTGTATGTGTGGTGATGCGCCTGATGATGTGTATGAAGCTTGAGCCATCGTTTGTTCGACTTGTCGGACGCGACAGGTATACCAAAGACGCTCACTCACTCACTCACTCACTCACCCACCCACCCACAGCTGCCCGTCATCCTCGCGCCAAGGGACGTGGAGGAGGGCGATGCACATGCAACCATCGAGCAGGTTGAGGCACACCCTCTTCTAGCTGAGCCCGTGCCCATAGCAGGCGGCAGGATCCTTGTCAGCCAGACAGACAGCTCGCATGGCTCGCATGTGGAGAGCTCGCAAAAGGGCCAGGGCATGACGGTTGAGCGCAAGTGGCCGGGGCTGGCGGTGCGGCCCGTGAACCGCCGCATGCCACCGATTCAACCGCCTCTTCCCGCGAGTGAAGCTCAGGAAATCCTGGCCCGTCTTGACAGCATTCCACCACCCAGGCATGGTGATCACACCAGCAGGGCAACAGGTTCAGATGGTCAGAAGCTGAACCCGATTTCATGCGCCGCTGCCGCTGCTAGTACCGGTACAGCAGCTGCTGCTGCCAACAGCCGTCAGTCCGGGTTACAACATGCTGAAGTTGCAGCGCCAGGGGATGGCACTGCTGGCGTTGGTCGTGATGTGGCCGGCACAAGCCTGCAGAACCAGCCCCAAGGGCAGTTGGACAGGCGTTCGCTGAACTTGCATGGCCTGGATGATGACTGGTCAGCTCCAGCAACTACCACTGCTCCAGGGACGCAACAAAATGGCTTACCCAGTGCATCCCGTCAGGTCAACACTCTTCGGTCTGTTCTGAGTGACGGTGGTACCCTGGCAGAGCGAGGCGAAAGCATGACCCCTCGTCTACAGGACGGAGCGGGTGACAATGGTCATCCATCTTATGATGGGAATGGAAAGCCACGGACTAAGCAGCAGATTCAGGCAGGGCTGCGTGCAGCGGTAAGCATGATTTCACCACAACAGGTCAAGCGGTTGCGTGTGTCAGCAGCGCAGCTGGCAGTGCATGTGGCGCACGTGATGAAGAGTGACCTGGAGCAGCTGCCTGGGCGCATCATTGCGGCCATGGCGGTCACATGGGCAGCGTTTGCTGGCCTGCAGGTATGTGCCTAAACATGGCAGTCAACCGTGCAAGGCTTGGTGTCAGTACTGATACGAGGAATGCCTGGGGTACGCAACTACATGTGTGTGGCAGTCAGGCTCTGCAAGACTTGTATTTAGTCAAGAATGCGAATCTGATGCGAGGAAAGCTATGGCTATCAAGCCATGATGTCAAGGATGGACAAGGATGGACATCAGACGGGCATGGTGATTTGATGCTGACCTGCACCTTTGTCCAATGTACAGTGTCCATGCCGCACTGCACAGCCGCTTACCACCTGGCATGCACACATGTACTGCTCCAGTACCAGCATTGCAACAAGCGGCTCTTTACCTGCAATTGCTGTGCAGAAAGCTCACGATTGTGCCATTGATTGGCAATTGACTGCCAAGAAGTGTTTATTAATGCACTTGCAGGTGGGCCGGTCTTTGGTCCAGAAATGCTCCGGCGGTTACTGGGCTCTGCTGGCTGGGCAGCTGCTGCTTATGCTGGGCGTGTCAATCGGCCAGGCGTGGATGGCTCAGCGCGACTCCAAAGCCAGCCAAAGCACCACCAGTGCCTCTGAACCCCACCAGGACCCTTCAGGAGCCAGAGGAAGAGCCAAGGGGCCTGGCAGCCAGGGACCCAATGACAGCAATCTGTCTGCGGCACGAGACCAGTCTAAATGCGGTTTGAGCAGCCAATTGAATGGGCTGCGTGCGGGTGTCAATGATGCAGACACAGGCGACGTAAAACTGACAATCGCAGCAGATGGGCCGTCTATCGATGCCCCAGCAGAAGGCCCTTCCCTTTGTGAACGCAAGCCTATGATGGCGTCCTCACCAGCCGCACCACCACTGCCGCCCTCGCATGCACCAGGAACGCCGCAGCCGTTGAGATCAGCTTCAACACAGAAGCGCAAACAATCTACACCAGCACAGCCTCAGCAGAGGCAGCCCGGTGAAGGAACAGCACGAGGAGAGGAATCGACGCTTGGCAGCACGCCGAGCAGTGTGTGTGGCACGCTGGCCATTGCCTGTGTGGCGGGTCTGGTGGGCGGGCTGCTGGGTCTGGGCGGCGGCATGCTGATCGGCCCGCTTCTGCTGGAGCTGGGCGCACACCCACAGGTGGGATCGGGCGGCAAGGCTGGACCTACATCAAAGGGGCCTGGGTGGCAGGTGGCTCATTTGTTGGACACTCATGTCCTGGTATTATCTCTGACTGGCCCGGCTCTTACCAGCTCGTTGCAAACCGCTCATTCAAGCTGTACATTCTTTTGAGATTTGAGCTTGAGAAGCACTTGTTACAACGTGACCTGCTGTTACATCTCACTTGGTTTGGAATGATCGGATTCAATTCGGACTTGGCTTTTGAGAATGAGGTGCATTGTTGACCTCTGCAGCGTGGTAGTGTATATTGGTGTGAAGTCAGCATGGGCTGGTGCAACCTTTCTTTCGCCATCTAGCTAGTCCTATCAGACCGCCAAGTTGCCAGTTATCTCAGCCATCCTACTGCGTCAATGACATGTGACTCATCACATCGCTCCTGGCCAGTCACTCCTCTGCAGGCCAGTGCCGCCACCTCTTCACTGATGGTTCTGTTCTCTTCCTCGGCTGCGCTGGTTGGGTTTGTGGTGCTGGGACGGCTCAATGTGCCCTACAGCCTGGTGCTGGGCGGCGTGTCTGGCTTTGCGTCCATACTGGGGGTGGTCATCGTATCAGATCTGGTGAGCCAACTGCGCATCAGATCCTCGTTGCAATTCGCTCAGTGTCAGGGCTGAGTAGCTACACTGCCTTAGCCAGATATCACCCTTCTGGAAAAATGCCTTAGCAACCAATGCGCCAGGTCTCTGGACAGTCCGATTTATTGTTGCTTTGCGTGATATAAACTCTGTCTGTATGTATGTTGCAGATCCGTCGCACGGGCCGTGTGTCGCTGGTGGTGTTTTCCCTGTCGTTGGTCATGGTCACGGCTCTGGCCTGCATTGCAGCGTTCGGCGCACTGACCATGATAGACACGTTCACAACTGGACAGGACATAGGCTTCACAGACCTCTGCGCCTGAGCCTGTGAACCTGCGAGTCGCTGCTGGCACAGCAGCGGGCTGCTCGTGTCCATATAGCTGCAGGGATCAGTATGAGGGTGGGCTCGATGAGGCAACCTGCTTGCCTCAACCCCACTGGTTAAACGGCAGTGGGCCACTTACCTAGTCAGCAGGAGTAGTTGTGCTGTATACACTTGTATACCCCTTGCCGCCTTTGTGTGCCTCGTCCTGTTTCCTTGCTCAGGGTAGGCAGGGCGATGCCCCTCCTGTGCCATGCCTCTGAGGACGTAAACAGGTAGAGCACATACATATTTTCAGAAGGTATCAGTGGGGGTCACAGATCCGCTACAGACTGCTCAGATGGCTCACAGATGTTGGGATCTACACAGATGTCAGGGATACATATCTGCCACATCTGAAACCTCACAGATGTGGGCTTGGCAGAGGTCTCAGATATCTGTGAATGGTCCCAGAATGGTGCCATGCCCTTTTCTTGCCCTGTAATGCATCTGGCACATCTGGCATCTGTGAGCCACAGCCCTGTATTTGCACCAGTGACATCTGGCATCTGGAACATCTGGCATCTGTGAGCCAGAGCCCTGTCCTAGCACTCGTCACATCTGGCATCTGGGATCTCTGGCATCTTGGCAACCACTCACCACAACCACATCTACCCATCTCAACAGCTGCCGTCCGCTAGCTATAACAGCATCCCACCAACCGCATTCACAATTATGTGGTACGATCGTATAGTGTAGGGTGGGGTAGGACACTTTGCTTTGCTTTTGTGCTGTTGTTATGATGGCTCTAGGATATGTGCAGCCGTATAGCAGAAGCGTGGGCTGAACCTCAATGCAACCATGCAGCCATGCAGATTACCTGCGTCACACGTTACACTCACAGATGCCAGATTTGCCAGATGCCAGATGTCCCCAAGCGTTAGAGACAGGAAGTGAAGAGCTCACAGATACCAGATGTGCCAGATGCCAGATGCCCCCATATCGCTAGAGACAGGAAGTGAAGAGCTCACAGATGCCAGATGTGCCAGATGCCAGATGTCCCTAAGCGCTAGAAACAGGAGGTGAACAGGTTGCGGGGCTTACAGATGATACAGTACATCTGCAGGTTACATCTGTGGCCTGTGTGACTTCTGAATTCTGTGAGGATCTGTAGTAGATCTGTATATACCAGTGGTACTTTCTCCATACTTTGTATGCAAGATCCTAGTGAACTGGCGCGCTGCATTCATGCGTGTTCTCAAACTATTGATACTGTCGACAGTTGGACTCCGTTATCTACTGGTGCGGGGCTTTACCGTTGTGCAGCGCCTCTCGTTAATCCTCGTGTTCGACCCGCCCAAGCCATACTATGGCTTGGGCGGGTGTGGCAAACAGCAACTATGGGTGTGGCATCGCCCCACAGTAATGGCATGGGAAGGCCAGTTTGTGCTACGTCAGCCTTTACACTTGTTACACACCATGGACACTTAAAAGCGCATGCCGCTCATGTGACATGTAAAGGCGCCACTTCATATGGTACGTACGCACTCCCATCAAATGCAATCCATCAAATGCAATCCATGGAAGGCAGATCCGATCAGAAGTCATCCCTTATTTTCCAATGGTGCAATCGCCTTGCCAGTCCCATGCGATTACAGTTGATTGGTTCTTGCTCATCAGTGCGTGGCTGCACTGTCCTGGGCTGTGCCCCCGGCGGCTGTGGCAGTATACACGCAGCCAGTAATTGTTCAGCACTTACTTTGCCCGTACTATATGTACCTCGTACTTATTGCGGCATGACCAGGCAAGCAACCAGTAGGGCTGAGTCCCTTTCAGGACACAGCATCAACTTGCACAGGGAAAGTAAGCAAGTGCGAACGAGCGCCGCCGCCAATGAGGTGGATCAACAGAAAAAGGGCAGAAAAGATCACTCAACCTGACCAACAAGTCAATTGGTTCATTGGCTTATTGTATTGACACAGCTTCAGCTGGCAAGAGCAGCACTTGGCCCGCAAGACTTGAATGCAAGGGGCACCGCATCCACATGCTCGTGACACGCAGTCATACTAGTTGATCAAAATACTAGTTGATCAAACGACTGCTGCGAGCACTAGCACTGCGAGCACTGGCACGGCTACCACTGCGCACAGAGGCAGAGGACATACGAGTTGCCTGGCCCTCCTGGCCTGCCTTGATCTGCCACTCAGCCCTGGTGAGTGAGCCTTGAGAGGAGACGGTCGGCTTTTGGGCATCCAGGCTCATCTTGTCTTCTATGGCTGTATATGTATTTACACCAGGGAAGCCGTCAGAGGACACGGAACGGGATGGGCACCGCCCTGGCCTACCCT